>JAOWCC010000329.1:0-93529 GCA_030867875.1 Actinernus sp. WN-2022
GCCAACATGTACATGTAGATGATTTAATTATTGTGGGTACATAAAGTTTTTGATTACCCGTAAATCCGCCTACTTTGAAAAGGCTTGGCCGAATAAAGGAAGTGTTACCTTCTCGCGTGCCTTTGTTTTATTTTCAATTGATAATTTTTAAAAGAAAACTTCCTGAATAAACAAGCTTTTCCTATAGGGGTGCAGTGCTGTGGAATTCACTTCCTCGGGCGTGCCAAGGAGCACTGACCTATGATAAATTCGTAAAATCGCTGCCATCAGGCATAGTATACATATCAATTTCATCAATTTTATCGTTTTTACAATCTAAGTATTTAATATTTAGAATAGGTTTTTAGTAATGATATAGGTATTGGTCTTTCTTAGCTATAATTTTTTATTGTAACTTATATATTAGACACGGCTCTCTGGAAGAGCGTGATTGTATGAAGAGACTCCATGGGTAAATAAAGAGATACAATACAATACAAATGATAACTTATTAGAAGCTAAAAAATAAGTGTAAGCCATTATTCTACATCTATATAAGTCGGGAAAGTCTGATGACATCACACCAACTATTAATAACCGTTCTACTCCACAAGTCAGCAGAAGACTAATCGACACATTTCCCTTTGTTTGTTCTACAGAAAAGTACTAAAGCGCTTTCATCACAGATTAAGAAGGAGTTGTCGAAGAGCGGTCAAGACACAAGCATTTTACTGGATTGTAATAGTATTTGTATTTTTGAATTCCTTGACTCTGGCCTTGGAACATTATAATCAACCAGACTTTCTTACACAATTCTTAGGTAAGAAACCGTTATTGTGGAAGATTCAGTGTGGCATGCTTCCTTAGGGGTAAACGTTCGAGCAATGTTGTACATAAGGGGATGCAGGTTGGCGCAGTGGTAAAATACTCGCTTCTCGCCGCTGCGGTCCCGGGTTCGATTCCCAGCTCGGACACTATATGTGAGTTAGATTTGTTCTTGATTCCTTATCTGCATTCAAGGGTTTTTCTCCGCGTCCTCCGGTTTTCCTCCCTCCTTAAAAACCAACATGTCAGTCGAGTGTTTTCTGTCCAAAATAGTTAATTGTGTGAGGAGTAAACGCAAGGTCGCATCAGATTCATGCTGCCATAATAATTAGCTTGCAATAGCAAATAAAATATTAGTTTTATTACAACATAGGCCAACACTGTAGGATTGTATTAATGTTTAATAAGGTGGCAAAACGTGATTCTAACTTTCATCCAACGTTCATACGACAAAACATGTTGGTCCAACATCGTGTTGGTCCAACATGGGAACAGTCTAACAATGTTAACCTCTGTTGTACAACAATATTCGAACTACATGTAGCTCTATCTGTACAGGGATTGTTGTGTATCCCCTCCCCCTCCCCCACCGGAATCTTGGGTTGGGGGTGTGCCACCCGTGTCTCCAAACCCTGATACTATTTCAGATTAAAAAATATGATTTGCCATATCCTTTCGCATTTCTCTGACCTAACCCCGAAAATCTGAACCCTATTGCAATCAAACTTGACAGTATATCACTAATCTTGCCATACTCCTTTACATGGAAGCATTCAACAGTGACGTTATATCCTATTCAGATAAGATTCTCCATAACTGATTAAGCATACACAACATGTGAACAAGCGCTGCTTACAGCAACCATAACTGTCCCAAGGGAGCCAGTAGTACAGCTCTGTAGCTGAGTCAATTCTGAGTCGATTCACAAACAAACTAACGCCTTCATAGACCCATTACATAAATGGAACCCAATTTAAATAGGTATTGTCCCGGAGACTCTAGCTTCGTGTTCACGTTGCCACACAAAATCTTTTCACATGAATGCCATGAGACTAAAGATTCGTAAACAATAATAGTTATTCAAATTGGACACCACTTATTCAAAGGTCTATGAGAAGCTATGGCCTGGTTCACACTAGTGACATCAGCTTAAGCAACACACGATGCAGTAATGTATTGATCATTAGCAGCGCTTGTTCTTATCTCATACCTGTGTGTAGAACAAGTAGAGCAGATTTCGTATGAGTGGGACAAACTACGGCATTATGTAATTTGATTGGATCAGCATGGCAAAAACAATTGGAAACCATTTCAATGCCACGGCATGCCATACAGTAACCGTGCTGTATTCAGTGCTGTAGTTTGTCCCACTCATACGAAATCTGCAAATGATAAATACGGCACTGTGTCTGCTCTACGTGTGTTGCTTCTGCTTATATCACTGGTGTGAACCAACCTATTCCTGGTTTGCAACCACTCCCCAGAGATTTAAGTGACAATAACAAAAGAATATATTACCGAATCATGTCATCCAACATGGCTGCTATGACGTCAGTTGTAAACGAAGAATATCTGGGCTTATTCACGGCAGTACTGCACTTAGGGAAGAGGTCAAAACAATGGGACTTTTACGGAACCCAATTTTGAGGGAAGGGGGGTTGTACCCGGAACCCACCATCTATTTTGGCAAAATCTAGATTTTTGACCACAAATATCTTCTTGAATAAAATACTTATTGAAGAAGTAACTATATTTCTAGTTTCTAAAGGCAGAGATGAACGTGTGTCTGCGTTAAAATCAGGTATCCCTATTTTACAACGCGAGAAAATCACCCTCGAAAAAAGGGGTAGGGGGTATTACCCGCCACCCACCACTTCCCCTGACAAAATTGGGTTCCATTAGAAATTCATTGTTTTGACCTCTTCCCTTACACAAGATTTACTTGCTATTGTTTCTGTGTTTTATTCAACAGATAAAGCCAATAAATTATTTTTAGCCCTCTTCACACTAGAGATGGTACTGAAGATGTATTGCTTAGGATTCCATGGCTATTTCGCCTCATTATTCAATAGATTCGACTGCCTGGTAAGTTTAATGTATACATCCATATTCTATACCATTTATTGACTCTTACTGAGTGCTATGCCGTACAATATATCAAAATCTTGTTACAACTAAGTACACTAGCTACCTCTTCAAATTTTCAATTGCACTATTTGCGCTGTTTATTGGTGCAACATAGGTCGCGTTAATGTATATTATGCAAAACAAAAAGTGATGTCGTGCGATCTGTGCTCAAATCCTTTGGAGGAACTCATATATTACTTAAAAATATTTGACTTTTGGTAAATAAATAATAAATAAACAACTTTATTTAAGTGTCTAACCTTCTAGCTGACCCCGGCTAATAGGGATGTACTAATCAGAGACACGATGCCTCTCTTTGTCCAAATCAAAAACAAAGCATTCGAACTTACTGTTATTTGATCCAATTAGTGTCGAGTACAAGACAATAGCATTTCAACTTATGGTTATTTGATCCAATTAGTGTCGAGTACAAGACAATAGCATTTCAACTTATGGTTATTTGATCCAATTAGTGTCGAGTACAAGACAATAGCATTTCAACTTGCTCGAGCTTCCATCCGGTAAAAGGCAATTCTGAAGTCAAAGTTGGAATGCTTTATTGTCAGTGGTTTAAGTTCTTGTTGTCTAAGTGGTTATAGTAGTTATTATTATTAATTTATTAATATTTTAACAGGAAGTTCTTTCACACCAGAGATTTTTAAAGAAGCTAGTAAGGAAATGAGTTAATTTAAAGCTAATAAAGCAGAAAAAAATACAAACTTCTAACATGGGTTAGGAAGAGCTTGACTTAAAATTCACGATGGTGTTGCTGTGCCTAATGCCAGCACTAAGATTGTTCCAGTCCCTAACAGCATGATACACTAGGCATTGTTTGCCCCAGTTTTTTTTTTTACAGTTGGCAGACGAAAGTCATCACTGTAGAGTGTGTTATAATGATGCTGTTCATTCATTAATATTAAGTCTATATAAGGCCGCTTCCCATTTACACGACCTGACTGGTCTGACCGGCCAGTTCTTAAATGGAACGCGTCAGTTCTAGGAACTGACTGGACCAGTCCTCAGAATTGACACGTTCCATTTCAGAACTGGCCGGTCAGACCAGTCAGTTCGTGTAAATGGAAAGCGCCCTAAATGGGATGTTATTAGACTGTTTTTACATTTGAAAATGTACAAGCATCTGTGGTATGGACCCTTTTGCACATTACGTCATAGCCGCCATGTTGGTGTACAGTTAACAATAGATTCCTCATTAGCTTCTTTTGTTCTGTACACCAACATGGCCGCCATGCCCTTTGTCATTTGAATCTCTGGGGATTGAGTGCAAACCATCTATAGTCTGCGTTGGAACAAATTCAACCATTTAAGGTCTGGCGGGCATCAGTATAGCCGAAGAATGTAGAGGACGGTTGAGAATCAGTTTGGCGGCTTTATTCTGCAGTATTTGCAAGCTCTGCATTAGAGTATAGAGTTATGTTTGTCCTCCTACACTATGTCTCCATAGTTGAACAAAGGTAAATGTAGGACTAAACAACTAAAATATAATAGTCTAGCAAACCGGGGTAAGAGATGCTTTATTCTCTTTAAAAGGCCTAAGCATTAATTTTGTTGATTTTGGCTGAGATCAGCTGTTCGACGTGGTCCGATCAGGTCATATCAGAGGAGAATGTAGCACCGAGGTACTTAAAGTCCTCAACTCTCTCCACATCACTGTTGTAGACTTTGACCATGCTGAGATGGAGGCGACGTTACGAAGTTTCCTGCTACTACCAATCAACATGGCTTTTGTTTTCTTGGTATTCAAAGTCACACTGTAAAACCGTGGCCGGACCATCACTAAGGGTCTTATCTGTGTGATGCTTGTGAAAATATAACTTTGATCTCCAAGTGCAAATAGTTAGAGGTGAGGACGACTGGTTAAGCTGTGGTTTATACATTGTGTTGTCCAGGTCGTTATCAGCAGTCTTCTGGAACTCGCACTAACAGAGGCGATGGACCAGCGACCGATTGGTATTAGTGTACTGCGTTGTGTTCGTCTCCTTAGGATTTTTAAAGTTACAAGGTAACGTTCGTACTCTGTTTGTTTCTTTATTATTTATGGGGTTGTGTTAAATGTTTTTTAATCAGGCGGCGGCCATATTGTTTGTATTTGTATTTATAGGTTTTTGCCCTTTACCTCACACCGGGGCAGTTTCAGAACAAGAACAGCTTTTTATTCTCCTGGGACTCAACATGGCCGCCGCGTCATAAAATCTCATTAATAACCTTAGAGAATTTCCATAAGCTTTAATATCAACTGAAATGAAAATTGGAACTATCAGTGGCCATTAAGCCCTGCGCAAATGAGGACACAATCATTGTTACGGAAACATTTGAGTGTTTCCCAAATTGTTTCCTCGCTTCCACGCGTGCAAATCATTTGTTACGGAAGCAAAATTTGTTTCCGAAAAGAAAAAATGAGAAACATATTTTGCTTCCGTAACAAAATTTGCACGTTTTCTCGCCAAAGGAAGGAGAAGAGTATCCAGCTTGTCAATGCAAAATGATGGCCTATAACGAAAGGGAGGAAAAAAATTTTGTTACAAAAATGTAATGCTAACAATTTCTAACGAATATATCCAACTAGAGTCGCTACAACGTCGGTGTTGACGGTTTAGATAAATTAACTAAATTAGTTAACTATTTAGTTGACGTCACCTATATGTAAATTAGTGTAACTGTAAGACCAATGGTCACAGCAAAATCGGGGAGGGGGGGGGGGGGGGAGTGAGCTGAATATAAACTTCAGATTGAAAATAAAACCGTTGATCCCATACAGACGTATACTAGACTTAGTCAAACTGAGAGTCAACTTCTGACCCGGATCTGAGGACCGTTACCACGTGACATTACCAGTTAGATAACGTCAACTAAAGTTAGTCGACACCGACGTTGGAGCGACTCTACCCTGCTCTGTTTTCCACACATCAAATTATGATTACTTTGTGTTTGATTTTCAGATATTGGAGCTCATTGAGCAACCTAGTAGCGTCTTTACTGAACAGCATTAGTTCTATAGCAGGCTTACTGCTGCTTCTCTCGCTGTTTATGCTCATCTTTTCATTATTGGGGATGCAGATCTTTGGAGGAAAGTAAGTAACCGCAGTTTGGCAGGTTTAGCTGCGTAAAGAAGGGGAAACGAGCAGACAGACATACATTTTTTTATTTGGAGTCGTATACAAATGTAGTACATTGACTGTAAACGAAATAATTAATTAAATGATAATAGTGTCACACTACTGAGAGCACTACGCTTACAGTATGTAACAGGCAGGCTAGGCAGTTAAGTCTAAAGCTTGAATGTCATAATCAGTAATCTGTGAGATATTTAACACGATTGGTATTTTGGCTACTTTTTACTTACTTTTAGAAACTTGCTCGCAGGATAAATTGTGATGTTTTAAATGTTAGTCGTAATGTTCATCGATGTTTAAATAATTTATATTGTATTTATTGTGTATCTTTATTTTCTAAGGTTTAACTTGGACGACACGGAAGTGCCAAGAAGTAATTTCGACTCCTTTTGGAGAGCAATAGTAACAGTTTTCCAGGTAAAAACAAGGCCAGCCAAGTCTCTTAACTCTCCTCACAATTCCATAACTTGTGCTCTCCTATTTAAGCGGTGGTTCACACTAGCGGCATAAACACAATTAAGCAACATACGCAGACACAGTGCTGTTATTGTGAGATAAGAACAAGCATCGATAATGATCAATGCAGTACTCCATCTGCGTGTGTTGCCTTCACTTATGCTTACATCGCTAGCGGTGTGTACCAGGCTTTAGTGTTGGCTTTGGCAAATAATCTGGTGTTATAAACAAATTCAAGTTATGGCATGCATGGAAAGAAATGCCCACTGGACAAGTTGAGGACTTTGCATATTTCTTAGATTTGTTTTCGGCAGCAAAGTTGAGAAGTGTACTTTTGAATAGCGTATATTGATGTGACTGCGCACGCGTGTTACATGCGACTGCTGTTATTGTAATGGCTTGTTGTTTCTGTAGATCCTAACGGGAGAGGACTGGAATGCCGTCATGTGACTGCTGTTAATGTAACGACTTGTTGTTTCTGTAGATCCTAACGGGAGAGGACTGGAATGCCGTCATGTGACTGCTGTTATTGTAACGACTTGTTGTTTCTGTAGATCCTAACGGGAGAGGACTGGAATGCCGTCATGTGACTGCTGTTAATGTAACTACTTGTTGTTTCTGTAGATCCTAACGGGAGAGGATTGGAATGCCATCATGTGACTGCTGTTAATGTAACGACTTGTTGTTTCTGTGGATCCTAATGCGAGAGGACTGGGATGCCGTCATGTGACTGCTGTTATTGTAACGACTTGTTGTTTCTGTAGATCCTAATGGGAGAGGACTGGAATGCCGTCATGTGACTGCTGTTAATGTAACGACTTGTTGTTTCTGTAGATCCTAACGGGAGAGGACTGGAATGCCGTCATGTGACTGCTGTTAATGTAACGACTTGTTGTTTCTGTAGATCCTAATGTGAGAGGACTGGGATGCCGTCATGTGACTGCTGTTATTGTAACGACTTGTTGTTTCTGTAGATCCTAACGGGAGAGGACTGGAATGCTGTCATGTGACTGCTGTTAATGTAACGACTTGTTGTTTCTGTAGATCCTAACGGGAGAGGATTGGAATGCCGTCATGTGACTGCTGTTATTGTAACGACTCGTTGTTTCTGTATTTCCTAATGGGAGAGAACTGGAATGCCGTCATGTGACTGCTGTTAATGTAACGACTTGTTTCTGTGGATCCTAATGCGAGAGGACTGGAATGCCATCATGTGATTCTGTTAATGTAACGACTTGTTGTTTCTGTAGATCCTAACGGGAGAGGACTGGAATGCCGTCATGTGACTGCTGTTATTGTAACGACTTGTTGTTTCTGTAGATCCTAACGGGAGAGGACTGGAATGCTGTCATGTGACTGCTGTTATTGTAACGACTTGTTGTTTCTGTAGATCCTAATGGGAGAGGACTGGAATGCCGTCATGTGACTGCTGTTATTGTAACGACTTGTTGTTTCTGTAGATCCTAATGTGAGAGGACTGGAATGCCGTCATGTGACCGTTGTTAATGTAACGACTTGTTGTTTCTGTATTTCCTTATGGGAGAGGACTGGAATGTCGTCAGTGTGACTGCTGTTATTGTAACGACTTGTTGTTTCTGTAGATCCTAACGGGAGAGGACTGGAATGCCGTCATGTGACTGGTGTTATTGTAACGACTTGTTGTTTTTCTAGATCCTAACGGGAGAGGACTGGAATGCTGTCATGTATACCGGAATACGGTCGTGGGGTGGCATCACAAAAAGCGCCGCTGCAATCCCCATATTGTATTTTATTTTTCTAGTAGTTGTTGGAAATTGTATCCTTTATTACCTTTTTCATTTATTTATTTACTTTTTTATGTCCCCTTAAATTGTTGTATTCGTTGGAAATAAAGCGTTAGTCGAAATCAGGAGAGAATTATGCCCGTTTCTGACGGCGAACATTTGATGCGCCGATCTTAATAGGTGAATTAAGTACGGCAGATGAGAAGAGCGACATCTCAATCAATAAGTAAGTTTTGTATTCTCACGAACGAGCTGGAATAACCACTCGGTGGAGACTAAAACGGGTGGTTTTAGACTGATAAAACACGTGTTGCATAGTATGTTGTTTGTCTCGCGTAGCCTTCCTTGACTTATCTCAGATATTTTGTTGAATGTATTCTTGGCCATTGCCGTGGATAACCTGGCGGATGCAGAGAGTCTTACAGAAATGGAGAACGAGAAAAAGAAAAATAAGGAAGAGGCAGAGAAAGAGAAGGAACTAGAGAGCTTAAGAATGAGAGAATCGCAAGCCATCGCAGAACAAGATGGCATGTTGAGTACTCAGACGAGAGCATCAATATCCAGTGGGTATGTGGCTTCTTTACCTAATGACAATTCCTCTGGTTATTTTTTGTTCCACGAATGTACAAATCTGGTGTCCATGTTGTCTACAATTATCGTGCACTCTTCCACCTACTCTCTCACTCACGACACACGAACTCGCTCGTTCATCGAGGAACACACACACGCTCTCACTCAACGAACACACGTACTCACTCACTTACGAACGTGCTCTCCCACTCACTGAAGAACACGCACTCCCACTCACAAACGCCCACTCCCACTCACAAACACGCACTCCCACTCACAAACACGCACTCCCACTCACAAACACACACTCCCACTCACAAACACGCACTCCCACTCACAACACGCACTCACTCACGCGCTTGCACTCTCACTGACTTACCCACACACTCTTTCTATCACCCACTCTTTCTGTCACACACTAACTCTCTCACGCACTAACGCATTCACTCGCAATGCTTATTCACGCACTACGCATGCTCTCACTCACTCACACACGCTCTCATACACATGTACTCACTTGTTCACAAATACACGCACGCTGTCTATCACGCACCATGCACTCCTACTCACTGCAAACTCTCTCACCTGCACTCACTTATTCCTTAACTAGTGCATCAATGTTAGGTTTATGCAAATTATAACTCAACCTGACCAGACGTAATGCAATCTCAATCGCCGGTTTCATTTCTTGTACAATTGACTCTTTATATATTATGTACCAGCTCCGTATGATTCTAACCCACGTGGGAAAGCGGTAAGCGTAGTCAGTGCTTTTCCTCTCATCACTGTGGCCAGGGTTTGGGTCTTGGTAACATGTGAGTTCAGTTTGTTGGTATCTCGCCTTGCTCCGAGGGTTTTTCTCTGGGTTTTCCTCCTTCAACACGCTAAATTCCAATTCAATCTGTGGATTAGCCGGGTCCTGACTTTGATCAGCGCCTATGGTTATTTCAGGGCCCGTTAAAATGCCTTGATATTATCTATAAGTCGTTGGTAGCATTCCTAATTTAACTTGGTTTTTTTTATATGATATATACTTTTCATTTGTTGTAAGTCAGCACTGGTCTCACTTGCAAACTTATAACATCAGGGATCCTCAAAGACAACAAATAAAGACCCCTCTTTATCATTGTAAACCTGGGGTTTGCGCACCTTTTACCCTGAGCTATTGCGAGCATCAGAAAGACGGAAAAACGTAAAGTGTCTGTCCCGATGGTGGCGTTAAATGTTAAAGTAAATAAAGTGCAGACTTATCAATCATGTGGTTTGTTGACAGGGCCGTGGAAAGAGCTTCTCAGGAACTACATTCCAATGGGAACAGTATACCACGGGTGAGTCATGGCGGCCAAGTCTAAGAGGAATTCTCAGCTTCTGCATTCCCGACAAGAAATAGCGTAGTTATAATTCATTCCCTAGAGTACAACAATTTTTTTTCCAGTTCAGATAAGGACACCAACGAAAGTTGTTCCAGTTTCAGAAGCTGATTACTAGGAGCGTCCATCTCCCCCATACTCCGAGAGGAAGGCCCATAAAATGCTTTTTCTCACAGTGCGCGGTTTTCTTATTGTATAGAATAACAATCTATTTTCTTAAATAATTAGGAAGCATTGTTTGCCTAGTACATTGTTGCATAACATTACTCTTAATCTGATTCTAAAAATAGCTTGACCTGGGAACACACTGGCTCACGAATGCATAACAGATGGGCGCTCCTCAGGTAATGGGCTCCTGTCAGTGTGTAGTGAAACAACTGGCTGGGACAGTCGGCATGCATGTCATAACTACTGTTGTTACTGTTCATAGGCTGTGTTGAGCGACATTGAGTCTCAATCTCCTGACAAGGGCTCTAGAGCGACCCTTAATAGTAAGTACACTTATCTGAGGCAGAATATTACTTAATTAACACGGCCCAAAGACCATTGATTGTTGTTGTGTCCCAAAGGACTGTGCCAAAGGTACCGTCCAATAAGATAGCAGCTTGTGATGAGACATGGAATCCTATCAATACAAAACATTCTCAAATGTCACAATAGACCACAGCAGCCATGCTGAGCCCCAGGAGAACAAAAACCTTTTTTTTTTCATCTGACCTCGTTCTGAAACTGCTCAGTGCGAGGCTACGTGTGGTAAATCTATTGTTTGTAGTCAACATGGCCGCCGGGTGATAAGAACGAAGTTGTAACCTTACTGTATATTGCTTACTTATAGGAGTCAGTCAATCAGTGAAAAGTGCAACCTCCACAGAAGAGAACATGGATCGTGTACCAATGCCGCCAGAAAGCTCACTATATATTTTCTCCAATACAAACCTGTAAGGCTGCCATCCTTAAATCCAGTCCCATTACTGATAGAGGAGTGATTCATATTTCCTCAGCCGTTTTCAATCGTGCTTCGTATTTTACTTCTAATACATTGTACTGGCCTCTTTCAGATTTCGAGTGCTTTGTCATAGAATAGCCACCAACATGTACTTTGTGAACTTCATTCTGTTACTGATCATTGTCAGTAGTGCTATGCTGGCTGCCGAGGATCCTCTAAATGCTAATTCTGAGAGGAACCAGGTAAGTTGCGATCCCTACTGAGCACTGAACCCCTATAGCAGCCAAGGGATGGGGTGATTGGGAAGGGGAATGCAGGCTCGTCTTTCTTCCCGTCGCAGTTATCCACCCTCCCCCTGCCCTTTTTCCGTAGCAA
This sequence comes from Actinernus sp. WN-2022, assembly GCA_030867875.1. Taxonomy (NCBI): domain Eukaryota; kingdom Metazoa; phylum Cnidaria; class Anthozoa; order Actiniaria; family Actinernidae; genus Actinernus; species Actinernus sp. WN-2022. The sequence goes on from JAOWCC010000329.1 coordinate 11,543, forward strand.
TCAGGTTAGGTTTTTGTAGACGACTTGTTAGACTATTCATCTGTTAAACTATGGCATGATTAAGCTATAAGTTAGACCGCGTTCACACTTGGTGCACGAGTACAGTGAGTACTGGCACGATACTGTGGGTCGTTCATGCTACTAGTGCCAGTACCAAGGTATGTTAACGCGTTTACTTACTCCTTCGACCGTCTTAACACCATTTTGAAGTTTGTGGGTAAAATGCCACGACACTCGCGAAAATTGTATGCAGACTGGTGCCTGTAGGCCAGGAGTTATTTATCAGAAACCCAGACAACAACCAAGATTTGACAGTGCATTCTGGTAGAATAAAGCCTCTTGATTAACGCTAGGTAGTGTGTGATGGCCATGTTTTGGTTGGCAACTGAGGTGCCAGCATGAAAACGAGGTTAAATAGGTTTTTTGGTGTAATTTCGGAAGTACAACTTTCTTAGCGAAGTTCTTTTCAAGATTCTTACCGGTAAGAAATTGGGAAACACTAAATTAAAGATATAAACTTTTGTTTTATTTAAACATGCCTGTTTTGGTACAGAAACGACCTTGAAAACTAGTAATTAATGAAAAAACATACTGGCGGTTTATTTCTTTCATAAGTACAAACATATTTGCTCGGTATTGAAAGCCCTTTCTATCAAGCTTTGAAAGTCGACTGATAACAATTATAGGCAATACCACATTAGTAGCACAAATATTGACATCAAATAACAACCAATAGCTGCGGTAGAGGACGTGTTTAACCTATTTTGTACTCTATAATGAGTCGACTGATAACAATTATAGGCAATACCACATTAGTAGCACAAATATTGACATCAAATAACAACTAATAGCTGCGGTAGAGGACGTGTTTAACCTATTTTGTACTCTATAATGAGTCGACTGATAACAATGATAGGCAATACCACATTAGTAGCACAAATATTGACATCAAATAACAACTACATGTAATAGCTGCGGTAGAGGACGTGTTTAACCTATTTTGTACTCTATAATGAGTCGACTGATAACAATTATAGGCAATACCACATTAGTAGCACAAATATTGACATCAAATAACAACCAATAGCTGCGGTAGAGGACGTGTTTAACCTATTTTGTACTCTATAATGAGTCGACTGATAACAATGATAGGCAATACCACATTAGTAGCACAAATATTGACATCAAATAACAACCAATAGCTGCGGTAGAGGACGTGTTTAACCTATTTTGTACTCTATAATGACTGTAAGTTTTAAAGAACTGAAGACACCTTGTTAGATACAAAATGTTCCTGTGTAGCGAAAGTAGCTGGCTTTTATATGATCTTTATTTATGACAAGGAATCTGATAGTCATCAATTTAAAGTTTTCTTATAACAATGAAAAGTTTTAGGTTAAATATACTGAAGCTCTCAAACACACGTAAGCCGTGAATATTAATTATTTGTAATGGTAAAAAAGCTTTAATTCGCATGTATCCTTACACAACCTGTTGGGAAAATTCTCTTTTAATTGCAACGAATTATATTTCAGTCACCATGGCGAGTCAAGAAAGTAATAGTGAAAAAAAAATTTGACCGGCACCGAAGAAATCTCGGGAAACTAGCTTTACTCAATGCATAATACGTCAGACTGACCGTCTAACATGGAACTAAGAAAGGCAAAGGAGTCTTCGATTGCTAACCTAATCGGTAAGCTACAAATCCGCCAGTATGATGTTTTTGAAAGGCTTTACCCCGATTTCGAAAAAATGCGTTATTCCTGCTATTCAACATATAGAAAACATCAGCAAAACCACTGAATCACAGAACGGCAATCAGCAAGCAAATAAGGCTGCAATATCACTTCCTTCTAGGTTTTCTCGATCAATGTCCATCCCAAATTATTGTTCGAGTGTCTGTTTCGTAGAAGCCGTACACACAAAAAGTAAAAGAAATGCGAAACGTGCATGTCTACCTTCGAGGCTTGTAATAGGGAGCTTTAGATTCGAGAACGAGTGCGACTTTTAGACACAAAATATCTCAGTCACAAGAAAGTCTTCCATTTCTGCCAAAAAATGCTGCAGACACGAGAACAAGCTACTAAGAGTATTTGTTTGTTCATACATCTTATTAAAGTGTTCGTCGATTGTAAAAATTTGTACTCGGCGAATCTAAAGCTCGCTAATACCATCCATGCTGCTGAAGAGAAGGGTGACAAAGAAATGCTCCTCGTACTTCTAGGAGTGAATAATGAACTACAATGTAGTGGCAGCCGAAGCCAAATACCATAAAGCGTGCTTTGCATCTTATGTAAGTAAAGCGAATCTTAAGTTCCAGAGTTCCAAAGACGAGACAGGCCAGGAGTCATCTTATGACCAGGCATTTTCTGAAATGGCTACTGGAATTAAGGAAGGGCTAGAGGCTGGAATAGCTTATGATTGTGTTTCTCCAGCCTTACGAAAAGATGAAGCCATGCAGAATTACTGTATTTGAGTTATTTTTCTGCGAAGGATAAAACCAACAACATAAATTAGTTAAAGCTGAAAATAATGGCTGTAAGACCATAAAACGTTAACATTTGCTGGGGGTCTAGCCCAAAAGTCAAACCCAGGCCTTATCGTACTTGAGTTGTCTTAATTATTATAATTAATGTTAATTAACTTAACAAATTTATGTAAAAATAGTTATCACCTTCATGAACGCTACATGAGAAATAGCCATTTTACGACACTGAAATGTAAATGTGTCAAATGTTTTCTATAGGTGATACTACTCTAATGCAGCGAGGAACTCATTATTGACACGTGACAGGTCACGTGACGTAACAACGATTGATAAAAATTGAAAGGGCAATGGGCATCAAGTTTCACATTTGAAGTTTCTGCTGCTATTTTGTACAACATAAGATAGAAATTACAAATAATGATTTAGCCTCGATTTCATGTTGGCACCTCAGTAGCCGACCCAAACCATAATTCCAGACGACACACTACCTAGCGTTACTTATGGAGCTATGTTCTACCACAATCCACTGTGAAACGTTAGCTGCAGTCTGGGTTGAACGAAACCATTTTTTGAAGACCTATAAGGTCGGGGCCTTGTATCCGGCACCGTGCTCAAATTTGACCACGGTCACTAACGAAAAGTCGTATTCACACAGGTGCCTGCCGTGCCGTGCCGTGCCGTACCCAGGCACCTAGTGTGAACGTGGCCTTAGTAAACTTGAACTGTTTGCATGATTCCGTATTGATCTTGTACCCTTCTTTCCACCTTCAGTTTTACCTCATAAATGGTCTAACCTTCCTCTGTGTTTGAATACTCATCCTTTTTTCCTCACAGGTGCTAAACTACTTTGACTACTTTTTTACAACTGCCTTTACCATTGAAATAACAGTCAAGGTAGGTCTGTCTCGTCTTTGAGTAACCGTATCAACGATTCTGTGAGATTCATGTCTGTGGAAATCGTGGAAATTGACCCACATAGCACTAACAAGCTTCAAGTAGCTCGGTGTATACGTGCACGTGCTTGCCGAGATCGAATTGCAATTTAGGTTTTTTGAAAACCGGAGAACCTGGACAAAAACCCTTGAAACAAGTGAGAGATACCAATAAACTCAACTCACATGTGACGCCGAGCCCAGCATTTGAACCTGGGACACAGAGGTGAGAGGCCAACGCATTAAGCAGTCGGCCACCCTTGCCTCCCATGTTGTAATGTTTGTGTGATTGTACCTAAGCTCGTGTCCACCGATCTGCACATTTTGTTGCCTCCCCAGGTTGTGGGCTATGGAGTCTTGTTGCATAAAGGTTCATTTTGTCGAAGTGCTTTCAACTTACTGGATGCGCTTGTTGTTGCTGTGTCAATTGTTTCTATTGCACTAAGGTAGGCTTACGATCGTTTCAGACGGCGAGCTTTTCATGCGCCAAACCAACAGAGCATAGGTAAGAGAGGGAATGTTGTAATGTGCGATGATAATGTCTAATGAAATATAATTTAGTACCCGGAAACAGCGGAAGGAAAGTACGCCAGTGCGCAACAACAATCTCAAGCGCGAAAATATTTTCCCGCCATGAGATTGTTGTTGCGTGCTTGGCGCACTTGCTTGAACTCATCTGCTTCCGGTTACTGAAAATAGATTTTATTAGATATTAGAGATTGCTTCTTCTCTCTTGAGCGACCTTAATAGATCAATTTAGTACCGCAGAACAATCTGAATGAATAGGCCTTTTGCAGGAATGCAATTACAAAATCTTACTTCAATCATTAAAAGGCACTTATACAAGATCGGTAGAGTAAAACCTGTTTGTAAATGCTATTTTACACCTCCAATCGATTGTCGATCTTTCTAAAACAGCTTGTTTAAAGATAGCTTGCCCTCCAGCATCCATGGCAACGTCTTTCCCGATCCCGTGGGGATCACGAGCTCAATTCATTCGTTTAATATGCTTGATCCATATTAAGGTAACATCAATAGCCATGAAGCTTTAATTTATAAATTGTCAAAGAGAGTGTTGTCCAGCATACACATACATCGACGCAATACAATATTTAGCGAGTAGCGCATTTCCCTAATCAATCTTGGGTTCTAACTTTCCTTCCGCATGGTCCTCGAGACGCCTCTGTCTTCTACATACGGATGACGTTTACTAAGACTCCAATCGAACATTTCCTATCACTGAGAATCACTCGAAAATCAAACAGTTTGCCGACGGACGACCGACTCAACCAAAGCCTCTCGAAACTCCTCCCTTTTCGAAGGCTTAAACACATTCAAACAACGTTTGAAGCCGCCAAACCCGATATAACCTTAAACTTGTCCTACACAGTCGACACGGCTTCTTTCGGATTATTTTCTTTCGGCTTTCGTCCACGCTTTAATAGTATTCTGTTTCTGCATTTGAGGTTGCTCGAGCTATATTAATTGTTCCCGGTAAGGTCAAGTAACAGAAAGAAACTAAGAAGTTGATTGATTGATTTTGACAGATGACAGATCAGTCAGACGACACTGAAAATGAAGCATAAGAAAGAATACAGGCTTCGCTGGAAGCGCTCCCTTCCCTCTCCCCATTCCTCCTCGGCACATGAAAAGTTCGACGTCTGAAACGCGCCTAATTTCTATTTCTAAGGCTGCTAGGGCTGTTTCTTTAAAGTTTACTCTTACCGATTCTTATCATTGATTTGTATCCCAGGGGATCGTCCTCTCAAATCTCTGTGGTGAGAATTCTCAGGGTGCTCAGAGTGTTAAGACCTTTAAGAGCCATCAACAGGGCCAAGGGTCTCAAGGTTAGTACAATATCCAATGCACATTCCAGGGGTTTCAATAGAAGCCTGCTACTGACGGAGGTCTGGTAGCTACTGGACCTCCTACTGCCGGCTACTTCTTCTGTGTGTTACCTACTTTATTTTGCTAACTTCTAGTAAATGCACAGCAACGTTTAATGTCTCTGAAGCATACTTTAACATGAATGCAACCTCTTCAGTTGTGGAATAGTCTCCTGTGCCATTCCTGAGATGTCAACTTTAGAAATTTTTAACCGCCTCCCGGTTAGCTCAGTGGTTAAGCGCCGGTCTGTTGTGCGGGAGGTCGCGGGTTCAAACCCCGGCCGGACCAACACTCAGGGTCTTAAAATAACTGAGTAGAAGGTGCTGCCTTTGTGAAACAATCTCGTTCACGAACTGCAAATGGTTAGACCTTCACGTCTTCTCGGATAAGGACGTTAAATCGTAGGTCTCCCGTCGGCCTCAAGTTTATCAGTCTTTCAAGACTGTTACGAGTTACCGACGTTAAATAAGGTCGCTATACCTTTACTTTTAGAAATGGGATAACATACTCCGGCTAAGAATTTTATATGTTTCAAATAATCAGTCATATAAAGAGGTTATTCCACGGAAAGTTGTGTAATGCGGCTTGGTTTTTTTACGAGTCAGTTTTAAATTAAAATCCACGAGTAATATTTCCCACAACTTTTCGTGTAATAAATTGTTTATTATACGACAGTTAACACACACCAAAAAGTTTCTTTTCGCTTACCTTACAGCTCTGTATGAAGAAACGATCTTGAGAGAATTTTTTTTGAAGCGAGCGCACACTAAAAAAAACCTTTTCGCGCGCTAAAAGCTGATTGGCTATTACTCAAACAGCCCCACTTTGATTGGCTCGCACGCTTACAAAACCTTTTAATTGTTGAAACTGTTCATGACCCGTGTAATACGCTCGCATATTTGCACTCGTTTTATCCCGTATTTGCACTCGAAAACGCCAAGTCGTGTAATAGGTACTTATTATATGGCAAGCCCCTGTCAACGTCAAATCGAGTGTTTTGATTGGCTGGTGCTCGGTCGGAATTTTGCCGTACGGACTGTTACCATGATAACGGTCACAAATTCGCATATTTTGGTCTAAGCTCAGGAAATTGAAAACTCAAATCGAGCCGGGTAAAACAGAGATAACTAGGAACTTAGTGATGCAGTTTAAGAGCACAAACATCTGTAATAATACCGTTTTTAAAAGAGAGAAAGCCGGTCCATCAAAAACTGTGACCTGTAAATATAATTACAAAGCTTACCTCCAAAACGAACTTGACCATTTGTTGTCAAAAAAATATCATTGATGTACGCAAAGTCAACCAGAAAAGGACAGGAAAGAACTAGTTAAAATACAATGCCATCCATTGAAAGGTCTATGCTACAGAGAAAAGATATATGTCCTGTTAGGTTCTACAGAAGTTTCAGAAATCACCGTCTAGCAGAGTTCAATGTATACGTATACGGAAGAACCATTTCCCCTGGCCGTCAACTATACAAGCGAGTTCCAAACAGCGACATCACATGAAGTCTCCACTCGGTATAGAAACGAAATTAGAACATATAGCTTAGTAATGTATCAGGTAATGCAGGAATCAAACACCCCAGCAGCGAAATAACTGGATTATCCGACTCAATAAAGATAAACCTGCTAACGCTGATCCTGAAAGCTTCGTGGCTCTGTTGAATGTTATACCAGAACTCGATCCGTCCAGTGGAAGTATAGTAAAACTACAAGACAACAAGTCTGCCAGCGACTATCACCAGAGCCATGCAGAAGTCATATAGTCCATATTTCAACAAGTTTACTCCTCTGCAGCCGGCTTTCTTTCTACAATTATCGGCTTTAAGAAATTTGTCTTGAATGTCAGTCGGCATCCAGTTTTGCAAATTCCATTCCCTCACTATAAACCAGGGAAGTTCTGATTCCATAGCCGGCAACCAATTTTGCCGATCAGTAGCAAATATCCGGCAGGGATTGTAAGGTCCAGATCAAAGTTGTCCCAGTCAAAGTTGTCCATGATACAAACAAACAGCATAGAACTGTCATCGCCAAAAGTGATCCGATGAAGATCTTGAACTTTTTTGCCGACCACATGGCACTTGAGCGAACGGTTTGTTTTTCGAGTTGATTTAGTGGAAATATGTTCTTTTCTGATAGCTTTTTCTACGAATTCCACCTTTCATGCACTTTGAATTAGCAACGTTTTCTAATTCTGAATTGATTCTGACATCTGACATTGTATTTCCATTCATCTTTTGTATTGATTTACGGAGAGCTGTCAAATAGATCCCGGAATAAATTCTGAACGGCTTCCACTACTTTGGTATGTAAATATATGCAAATTAGGCATCTCACGTTGTGTTACGGGGCGCGAGTCATGCGAGTCACTTATTTTCTCATTCTTCGTTTATCATAAAGTGCCATATAATAAACTACTTATTAACCTCGCTCACTCGGTCTTTACGGGAAAATATCAGACCTCGGTCTTTTATGTATGCTCGCTATCGCTCGGTCCGTACTGTCAAGACCTCGGTCTGATATTTTCCCGTAAAGACCTCACTCTCGGTTAATAAGAAGTTATTATTGACTGAGTGGGAGGGCCGGATGGGAAAATATTAGACTCGAGGTCATGACGTACGGACCGAGCGCATGTACAAAATGACCGAGAGCCAAATATTTTCCCGTCCGGCCCGACCTAACTCAGTCAATAGGTTTTTTAAATAATATGACCATATTTTATTGTAGATCAAACCGCAAAACAACAAGAAAAACTTGTGCAGGGCCGGACGGCTTTTTCCGGCCCGCTCACGCCATACACGTCCGGCCCTCATCACGTGACTTTTGTAAATGGCGCAGCGGGGCCGTACGGGTGATATGATAAATATTGTTATTATTCAGTTCCTAAGTATCCCGAATTTTGATTGGTTGATTCACCTGCAGACAATTGCACGTAAATAAGTGTTTGTTGCAGATATTATTGTGAGCATGCGCAGTGCTGTTCAACAACAAATTCCAACATGGCTGCTCGGTTTGCAGAGCGTTGAGAAGAGGAAATTGCGAGCATTTTGGATGTCCAAAGTACTGAATATTAATACAATTATTGGAACTGCGGCTATCGCAAAATATGATGAATTGTCTGTGTCCCGCTACCAGTTATTTGCCTCTGCCTTCGGCATCGCTAAATAACTGGTAGCTCGCCACAGACAATTCATCATATTTCCTCAGCCTCGTCCAATATAAATTGCTTATTATCATGCAGTGGTCAAGGAAGGGAGTAGTTTTAAGCTTGGGTTTATATCGGGAGGGAATTAGTTTTACGTAATGGTCTACTGTTTCTACAGTTTTTCCAATAATGTTATTGGGATTTGTTTTTCTACAGCATGTTGTCCAGTGTGTGTTCGTTGCTGTGAAGACCATCGGTAACATTATGCTCGTCACGTTCCTCTTCAACTTCCTTTTCGCTGTCATCGGCGTGCAGCTTTTTAAGGTACTCTAGTCACCTGGCATGACACGTTTGTGCTCCACATTTTGCTGTACTCTTGATTTCTATTTCAGCTTCTATTTTGTACATCTAGATCATGTTACAAATGATTAGAGATTTTGTGAAAAGTTCTCCAGCTTAAATCTACCAAACAATAGTTTTTAATTGAGCTTAGTCAGCCAAAACTGACTGTTTTAGCGAAAAGCGCTGTTTAATATCACACAAATTGCGAGAAACTCCACTTTGTAAACAAAAGTGAATGTTGTAATTCGTACTTTGAGATTGTTTTGAGTTCAATAAAACTTCCTATTCACTTGTTTCTAAACTAACAAAACATTGTCACGTGATGGAATTTAGCCAATGAGCGCGCGCCAAAATTTTGTGGTGAACTATAACGCCTGATAGTTTGCATCCGCGGACGACAGGTATCGCGTCACGTGATGGCTTTAAGCCAATGAGCGCGCGCTAAAATGTTGTGGTGAACTATAATGGCTAATAGTTGATGAGGAGTGTATAGCCAAAGAAACCGAGAGCGAGTAGTCTAATTGTTTTAATAGAAACCAACTAGTAGTTCAATCTTAACCTGAAGCAAGAACATTTTTTACATTTTGACGACTTGGTAGCCATTGTTTGGCTTTTAAAAACCAGCTTTTTCGCTACTCGCTATCTATCACAGAATAGTTAGTGAGTAGGTTAGCCAATCAGATTGCAGGATTCGTGATAGAACACTAAATGGTTTCTACTAAAGAGTTTTAGTATAAATATACTAGTATTCTATTGCAAATCCAGCGATCTGATTGGCTCCTGTACTCACTATCTATCCTGTGACAGAGAGTGAGTAGCGAATGTCCAATGACAATCTTTGTTATATCTAAAAACAGGTATTCATTTATATAGCGCAAATTCTATATGAATATATCCAAATGCGCTTCACAAGGTTATTTTTGTGATACGGACTGCTATTGTGGCGCAATGTGCTGCCGTGCAGTTTACAATCATGAGTGATTGTTAGTACCTCAGAATACCTGGCTGTTGTATTGGGATACAATTCCCTACTCTTTCTCGAAAGAACACAACAGGTTCTTTCACGTCCCCCTTCGTATAGATTAGAAGAGGAAGGAGTCAAGGCCAACGACCTATACGTCCCTGCCCAAGCGCGCAGCGCTCGTAAGATTTGCTCCAATTTGCTGCTACCTTCACCGACAAACAATAGAACAAAGATTAATAGAACGAAGCAAACAATAACATCTATTGTTTTGGTTATCCAATCAAGAAATATGTTCCGAGCAGCTGCGACCTTACCCAGGTGCCCAAGGATGCGGCTGGGATTCGAACCCCCGACCTCCCGCACTCTAGACCGTGCTATACCAACTGAGCTAACCAATGAGGCGGCTTTTTTTTGTAATATCTGTAGTTCAGCGATTTTGACCAATCAGGAGCTTATGCCTATGGAGCACAAAAATGCAAAATTAATCAATCTCTCTTTCTGTGAGCGATTGTGGTGAAACTGAAGATATGAAGTTTTACAAGCTAAAAGGTAAAAACACGTATCTGAAACATCAAAATAATCTTCGCTTTGACCTCTTTTAAAGCAGAAAAGTTATTTGTTTGTGCATACAGAATACTAGTATTCTTATAAGTAATACCATGACTAGAGGGAAATTAGTGATTAGATTTCCCCGCAAGCCGAGGGAGAGTTTGTTGAAGTCCCGAGACCGCTTCGGCAGAGGGACTTTTAAAAACTCTCCCGAGGCTTGAGGGGAAATTTTATCACTAATTTCCCGAATTGTCATGGTATAACTTTGTAATACTCTGATCGCCGAGGAACGGAACAAATCTCTGAGAAGTTTAGTTTTCTCAGCCTAAAGTAAAGACGTTTTAATGCTCGATTGAATGACCTTGGCTTCCCCTGGGGACAAGTGTGTTGTTTTTGAGAAGAATAGCAGTAAAACACAATGTAATTATGTGCTTGACTAAATATTTAAGGGTCATGCGTATATGGTTTTAAGTATCCCACATGGAAGAAGCGGATTTGAGAAATGAAGAGAAGAATGTGCAGATTGAAATATGTGATCCCACACGGATTACGTTGAAGGTTATGATGAAGCCAGGTCAGTTTGGGTTCAATTTTTTCACCCGGGAGCGCAGGGCTAGTCGTGCCAGAGGGCAGCAAGAGTTGATGCTTTTCACCCTCTCATGTCCAGCCTGCATTGTCTTCTAATTTTCCCTCATTACGATGCAATGCATATTTCTAAATTTCCCTTGCATTTGTAATGAGCCGGGGAATTTAGAGATTAAATGTGCGTGAATAAACAAAGGAATCCGAGGCGATCATGGTATCCTTATACTAAAACAGTGAGACTACTCGCTGTCAGTGGCTGATAGTTGAGCGATCATGGTATCCTTATACTAAAACAGTGAGACTACTCGCTGTCAGTGGCTGATAGTTGAGCGATCATGGTATCCTTATACTAAAACAGTGAGACTACTCGCTGTCAGTGGCTGATAGTTGACTCGGAGCTTCACTCCTCGTCAACTATCGTAGTCTAATAGCCCACTTCCGCGATATGCTTTACTTGTCACGCACAAAGGTTTCAATACGAGGCTCCGTGCTAAATTAAATGTTTCTTTTCTCTGTGACAAGTAAAGCATATCGCGGAAATGGCCTATTGTTACATAGAAACACGACTTTCAAACAATCAGAGCGCGTATTTTCTGTGTTATTGTATAATATGTAATATTGCTTTAAGTATTATTCGATATACATATAATCTTTACATAGAAGGACATTCAACTGGATAAGATCTTTCATAAGGCATAAACGTTTTCGTGAAACTTGCGTGCAACGGCGTTACGAAACAGATGCAATTCTTCATGAAACTTTCCTCGCAATTGTCGAAGAAATATCAATGACTACAGTCAGTCCCGCGTATGTGATCTTGTTAGTCGCCGGGTCCCGCTTGCGTGATCTTGTTAGTCGCCAGGTCCCGCGTGCGTGATCTTGTTAATCACCGGGTCCCGCGTGCGTGATCTTGTTGATCACCGGGTCCCGCGTGCGTGATCGTGTTAGTCACAGAGTCCCGCGTGCGTGATCGTGTTAGTCACGGAGTCCCGCGTGCGTGATCGTGTTAGTCACGCAGTCCCGCGTGCGTGATCGTGTTAGTCACGGGGTCACGCGTGTGTGATCGTCGTTAGTCGCCGGGTCCCACGCGTGTGATCCAGCTTACCTTGTGTTTAGTGTAGGAGTAGACTGTAATGTGATGTAATATGCTGTTGCAGGGAACGTTCTTTCATTGTACGGATAAAGAGAAGATCACCAGTCCAGAATGTCAGTAAGTTACAATAGTTACAATGATCGAATGATTTACCAGTTACGATAAGAATAGTCAAACTAAACTTGACCTACGTAGCCGCTTCTTGTTATACTTCATTGGTAAAATACTTTTTTGCCCTTGTTCCTTTGTTATAGAGGACAATACATTGAGTTTAAAGGGCCAGGACTAGTTAATCCTGTGGTAAGTAGTCCTACTGTCCAGTATAGTCACAAGTCCATGACCAAAAGTCTCGATATCTCATACTAGGTCTTGGCCCATCAGTTTTCGGTAAATCGATAGCCAAGGGTATTGCACCTACTTTCCCGCATTCCCCTCCAATGCCCACGAACAATGGCACCAAGTCGAGATTGGAGTAGACATGTTCATACATTTACTGTATTTTTGTCTACCCCAACCTCGACTTGGTGCCATTGTTCGATCGAATGCGGGACAGGTCTATTGCGCCAGCAACTCTGATTAAGAGAACTCACTTTGTGCTTATAAAAGAACATGGCTGCCATTATTTTTCACCCACGAAAGTAGTTTGAGCGCCGTTCTAAAAATAGATTATTACGTAATCTGATGGGCCGCGTTTCGTTACTTATCGAGACTTCTGGTTGTGGACTTCTGGTATAGTTTGAAATATAACTCAATGTTATTTAACGTTTTTATACACGATAAACGAGGTGACAATGAAGTGAAATGTAACGTGGATTACACATCGAGACTGTTGAGATATGTGTAGTCACCGGATTTTTCGCGCAAAAAAAAGGTACATCAAAACGTTATTAAAGATCTGTGACGTCATCACTGTTATGGGTGAGTAATAAACAGAATATTACATAGCGGGAGGACAGGAAAATATTTGGCTCGAGGTAATGACAGTACGGACCAAGCGCAGACGTACAAAATGACCAAGCACCAAATATTTTCCCGTTCGGCCCGAACTAACTCAGTCAATAAGTTTTTTATCACATGACCACATTCAACTGGCAAAATAAAAAGCAAAAAATCAAGCATGACCGGACGGCTTGTTCCACACGTCACGCACGTCAAGTCACGCCCTTCAAGTCACGTCACGTGAAACACGTGCAAAAATTTAACGACTTCCGGTTTCCCTCGCGCCCACTGCTAAAACCAGGATTGGCAGGCCTTTTCAAACTGTCACTTGACCAGATCACTCTGCGTCAGCCTGATTTTACGTTGAATGTCTTGGAGATCGGACCTCGGCAGCACAAACATTTTCACAAAGTATCTCCAGGGATTTTGACGTAAATTTACGCTCGCTTCATACGTTGATAATACTCTTCATTTAGGTCAAGCAGCGAGAGTGGAAACTTAATCAATTCAACTTCGACAATGTTGGTAACGCCATGCTGACTCTCTTCACTGTTATGACATTTGAAGGCTGGCCAGGGTAAGCGACAACTTCCTGTCACTACTAAAACTGTTTACAAACAAATACAGCTGAATTACTAACAAGACATTTTGTAAAAATGATACAAAATGTGAAAAGAGTATGACCTAAAAATATCTTAGCCTGCTAAAAGCATCTCACTCTTAATGGGATACCACCGATTTCATCGTTTCCATCAAGAGGAAAATGCTTTATTGTAGGCCAAAAACCTATTTCCAAATAGATTTATTTTGAGTTTTTAGGTTCTGGATTTCTCAAACTTAGGGCGCTTTCCATTTCTCCGTCCAATTTGGACGAGGCAGACTGGTCCTTGTTGAACAAAGTCTTGTTTAAGCGTAAGACACCGTGTTTTCACGTTGTGTTTTTTGCAGACACCGGCCAAATTGTTTACGACTGCGTGCATTTTCAGGTGCAGTTATCATATTTTGTAAAACAAACCTTGTTTTAATTTGGCGTGGTTTCTTAGGTCCGTAATTGTATAAATGTTGGGATAGAACTAGCAAGACTGGCTAGCTATTCTCCCTGAGTAGGACCAGTCTGTCCAGAACCAGTTCTTAGAACTGACACGTATCGTTTGAGGACTGTCCGATCAGACCAGTCGGTTCCTGTAAATAGAAAGCGCCCGTAGTGTTAGTAAAGAAACTGAATGCCCCCTGGTCGCTCTGTTACACTCTCTTATCTTTGCTTTCGCTAGATTGTTCGACTGAATAAGCGTATTGGACCAAATATTGCGTTCCCGCATGTTCTTTCTTGTGACAGTCCTACGAAATCACTCTTTCTGATTCGTTATTTACTTGTGTTTTACCTCTGTGGTAGTCCCACTAAATCACTATTTCTGGTTCATTATTTTCTTGTGTTTTACCACTGTGGTAGTCCCACTAAATCACTATTTCTGGTTCATTATTTACTTGTGTTTTACCTCTGTGGTAGTCCCACTAAATCACTATTTCTGGTTCATTATTTACTTGTGTTTTACCTCTGTGGTAGTCCCACTAAATCACTATTTCTGGTTCATTATTTTCTTGTGTTTTACCACTGTCAGGATTCTTGAGAACTCTATGGATTCTACAGACGTCGATCAAGGTCCGTTTCTGAACAATCGCCCGTGGGTGGCTATCTATTACGTCATATACATTATCATCATCGCGTTCTTCATGGTGAACATATTCGTTGGGTTTGTTATCGTCACCTTCCAGAATGAAGGAGAGGAGGAATTTAAGGACTGCGAGCTGGACAAAAATCAGGTCAGTGAAAACACCCTGAACGTGTTTAATTGTAACGCTTGATTCAAGAGGTTGTGTTGCGAGGCGGCCATCTGGGAATAAGACCTTTGTCCATCCAGCCTCGGTTGAACACGTTTCAGAACGAGGCGGGACGGCCATGAACAAAGGTTTTATTCCAAATGACCGCCTCGTGGTCTATTCGCAGTCCGACCGGACACAATTATTTTCAGCGATTTTCATAACTGACGAACCTCGCGCACACGTAGGATGATAAACTGTGTATAGATTTAGTTTCCAAGGAAAATATTGCGTATCATCAGTTCCGTTTCGCTTTTGAGGCTTTTTAGTCTTTCACAGTTTTCAGCAATAGCTGTTAACACAAGAAGAAAACTACGTACAACCGAGCGAATAACTTGACTTACTATAAAATTTCGGGATGAGAAGACTTAGCTCGGCGGGAAATTTTGACAGATAGTTTCAAGAGTACACATTGTCAAACCATGATGGTGAATGATTGGCCAAGAGATAGCTAATTATTGGAGAGGCGAGGCTTCAGATTCGCGCACACTGGAAAGCTAGATTTTTCAATTGCTCTTTTCTGTGCTTCCGATTTTCATCAAAAATAGAGTTTTAAAAGCTCCAACCCAAGACAAATTTGTTCCATTTGTCTGAAATTTTCACAAAATGTCAAATAATATCTCAGCTACAAAACCCGTGTCGGGGAATTAGGAAATTTTAAAAACAGAGCTCTTGACAGACATTGCCGCATATCTACTCAGATTATGTTTTCGCCTTTTCACGTATTAAAGCATTATAACTTTTGAAATAAATCGAATTGTGATATTACATAACCCCGTTTTGTAATACAATTCCTCCGAAATGTTGTAAAGCAAACATATTTTAAAACCTTAAATTATTTTCGGCGCTGGAGCTTCTAAAAGCTATCTCACTAGATCGAAGAAACGGGATGTCGGAAAATTCGAGATTTTCAAATAACTAATTTTTTTAAATATATTCTTGTAGCCAAATTTTTGAAGTTTTAAAATTATATATGGTCGAGGTGTCTACGATGTTTCCTCGAGGCGCTACATAATTTACACTGGAAACGCACCCCGAAGGTATCTGGGCACCTCCAGACATGCACATGCCAAACCATGACATAGCCCCTTTAAGGTATTGTGACAGCCGAATGGGTATCGTAAAGATTGGCACTTTTCAGCGGGAAGTTTTTGGCCAATTTTTGAGATTTGTTGGACCATATATTTAATGATATTGAAGAATAGCAAACACGAAACAGAATAGGCCTTTTGCATCAATTGATCACGTGACGATTTCCCCATAGCAACGCCTTGTGTGGAGGGCAAGCCATTCTAACATTCCTTGACAACAGAGAGAGCGTGGGAGACGCGAACGTGAAACCTCAATACTAAAAGTTCTGCCGGTTCCTTTGTTATTCGTTTTCAGCTCAAACTTATCATAACTATTTAGCTTTAAATCTTAAAGTTCAGTGTTAGAGGATTTTAAGAGCCGTAAGACGATCAGAAATAGCTTTCTGAAGCCAAAACCGAACCGGACTCTGCGAATACTCGCAACATGATGGCGGCCTCAGCAGACGGTAAGAACTGAGCTGACTTCGGGAATGTACTTTTCTTCCACGCTTTAAATCGTTTTTATGTTCTAGAAAAATTATCTAATGACAGGAGATGTATCTATTTAATACTCTACCATAGCCGAGGAGATGCTAGGAGACGCTGGTGTTGTATAAACTGGAACGCGCTACCACTGTTGTGTGCCACAAATATGCAGTGGTGATTCACGCTATAACGATGGACTTTACATACATACATACATAAACTTTATTTCAACTCGAATTTTCAGAGTAGCAAATACATGCTAATATCTTCGAGAAAACTACTGTTACTAATACTAATACTATTGTTATATTACTAATACTAAAAATATTTACAATGAAACCTAGAAATTATTAACAAATAGACATTACTGTAAAATTAGATTAGATTGTATTTACGGATTTCTCTCTTAAAATCAGTGATAGTTGTTAAAGATCGAAGATTATCAGGTAGGGAGTTCCAGAATTTTGCAGTCGAATATTTGAAAGAGTGCAGGCCATAAGGAGGGGCTGAATGGGGGGGTACCAATATCAGTTACCAGCTAAATTTTTAGCTATTTATCAGTTATCAGTTAAATTTTGCTGTTATCAGTTAAGTTATATAAAGAGACTACCCTAACCTGATTTGAATACGTTACGCGCATGCGTATTTGCTATTTCTTGTCGGCGCGCAGCCGCCCCCAGTTTCCCGCGAAAACTGAAATGAAATGAATAATAACCGCTAATTCAACATCAAACACTAACAGACAAGGTCAGACAATAGATTTTTCTAGTATCAGATAACTCTGATGTGTCATGTTTAATATTTGACTATTATCAACTGGATCAAATCTGTCGAAAACCATCTGAAAAGCCAATAATAGCATGTGACGTTACGTCATTTTAATAAAAAATAATGAAATATCAGGTAACAGCTATCTCACAAATATCAGCTAACAGCTAAAAAAAGGTAAAATTCTCAATTAACAGTAATATTTTTGGCCATTTCTCAGTTATCAGTTAACCCCATTCAGCCCCTCCATAAGTTGTTGTTTGAGGTTTAGGTAGGTTCAAAATATCAGTGCCTCTTAAGGAATAGATTACAGATCTTAGAGTAAACATATCTTTTAGGTAGCCTGGATAGTTTGAAAATTTCAGAGATTTAAAAAGTATAATTAGCATATTCTGTATTCTTCTATTATATAGTGAAGGTGTTTTAGCTTTATATAATAGCTGGTTGTAGTTAGAATTCCTGTCATCAAACATAAATCTCAGAATACGCTTATTTAAGGCTTCTAATTTATCAGTGTTTCTACAACTACAAAAATGCCAAACCGTGGAACAATAATGGAAGTGCGGTAGGATAAATTCATCGCAAAAATTCCCCGGTAAAGACATGGGATTAAGGTCTCAGTGGATCACCAAAATACGAAGTAACGAGGGGCTTTATTTCAAGATTACAGACTCTAGTGTTGCTGGTGATTTGAAAAAAAGAGAGAACTTGTCACATATAGAAAACCAGCTACTCAACAACCTATAATATCAGGTTGTTATTCGTACATCAGTTTATAATATCTCTGTAGCCTGTAACGCGTTCAGATACATCATTCTCCTGTCATCACATAATTTTTCTAGAACATAAAGACGATTTAAAGCGTGGAAGAAAAGTACATTCCCGAAGTCAGCTTCTTACCGGCGCCAGCTGTTGTCTCATGTTGCGAGTAACTCGCAGAATCCGGTTCGGTTTTGGCTTCAGAAAGCTATTTCTGATCGTCTTACGGCTCTTAAAATCCTCTAACACTGAACTTTAAGATTTAAAGCTAAATAGTTATGATAAGTTTGAGCTGAAAACGAATAACAAAGGAACCGGCAGAACTTTTAGTATTGAGGTTTCACGTTCGCGTCTCCCACGCTCTCTCTGTTGTCAAGGAATGTTAGAATGGCTTGCCCTCCACACAAGGCGTTGCTATGGGAAAATCGTCACGTGATCAATTGATGCAAAAGGCCTATTCCAAGATCAATAATATTATCCAAGATATAAATGTTTCTTTTGACGTAAAATGCGAAAATCTTAAAAACGACGCGTTTCAAGAAAATCGATGAAATGGAAACTTCTACAGCAAAAGAGATATAAATGTCACCGCAAAATATTATGTTTGCAAATTTCATGCAAAATCTCAGGCAACTCTGAGTCTGATCGCCTTTTCCAATTCTACCCTGTAATCTATAGTTGAACACCATAGGAAAAACTACTATGTTAATTACAAGAAAATTGAGAAAGTTGGACGGGTATACCACTAAGTAAGGAAGTAAGGTTAATATTGAATATTTGGTAAAAAGCACCAATTTTGAATTGATGTAAATATTTTCAAAAATCTAAACGAAATTTTTGGCCTCGTTCGCGAGTATGTTGTAGGACAACGTATTTTGGGATATCATGTGCAATTTCATTTCGTTTCATGAATACGTTTGTGCGCATTGAGGTCTGGAATGTAGGTTGAAACCTTCAAAATCACTCCTAGCCTATTCTCTGAGCTTTCTAATTATGCACCAAATCGTACATTTCACAGCGTGTTTTTAAATTCCGCACGTGTATTCAGTCACCATTCATGACGAAAATTGAAGTAATTACGATGATTAAATTAGCATATTGGAAGGTAGTTTGGGGGGGCATTTGTTAGCCTTTTTGTTTCAAATTTAAACTAAAATAAAAAGCTAAAAAACAGTTTATTTTTTCTTCTTAAAGTACAACTTAACTGTTTTCTCTCATCGTGATTATAACTCAAATGAATATACAGTTATATATTCCTTCCTACTGAATGGGTGACTCAATATACGTGCGGATTTTGAAAACGAACTTTTGAAATGTACGATTTTCCGCATAATTAGAAAGTTCAGAGGGGAAAAAGCTGGGAGGATTTGCAGGTTTCAACCAGCTACATTCCCGATCTCAGTGCGAAAAAACGTATACATGAAACGAAATGAAATTACACATGTATGGTGTCACAAAACATGCCCTACAACATACTCGCGGCGAGGCCAAAGTTTTCGTTCATACTTTTTAATATAAAAATAAATAAAATTAGCGCTTTTCACCAATTATCTACAATTGCCCATTCCTTAGTCATCTAGTGATATACCCGTCCCGCTTTCTCGATTTTCTTGTAGTTAACACAGTACTTTCCCATGGTGTTCAACTATAGATTACCGGGTAGAATTGGAAGCGGCGATCAGAGTTGCCTGAGATTTTGCATGAAATTTGCAAACATAATGTTTTGCCGTAACATTTATATCTCTTTTGCTGTAGAAGTTTCCATTCCATCGATTTTCTAGAAATTCGTTACCAACAAAGCTCATGGGTTAGTTATCTATAACATCATTTTTATAAAAAAATATTGCGTCGTTTTTAAGATTTTCGCATTTTACGTCAAAACAAGGGGTCGAAAGAGCTCTTATATCTCCGAAAATATTAATATGTATCTTGGAATATTTTGTTTTGTGTTTACTTTTCTTCAATATCAGGAAATACATAGTCCAAAAAATCTCAAAGATCGGCCAAAATCTTCCAATTGAAAAGTGTGAATCTTTATGATGCCAATTCGGCTGCAATAGCCTCGCGCTAGATCAATTGCCACCAAACCGTGTGTGATGCAGCAGATCCTAGACGTACCTAACCCATGATGTGACTGAGGTTCAGACCCAATTTACGAGGTCTATTCAGCAATTGCCGTTAAAATCATTACAATTTATTGTCCTTTTTAAGTACATGGCAGTGTAAAATCAAACGTTCTGTTGCGTTGTCTTCACGTCAGTGTAAAATAAAAGGTTCTGTTTTGTTGTGTTCTATTCTCAGCGGCAGTGTGTGGAGTTCTCTCTCAAGGCCCATCCAATCCGTCGATACATCCCTACTAACAGACTTCAGTTCCACGTGTGGAGGGTCGTGACGTCACAACCGTTTGAGTATCTCATCTTTGCTTTCATCACGGGCAATACAATTCTGCTCATGATGCAGGTTAGTACGAACCTTGAAACTTGTGGGGTTTGAAAGACTTAAGCCCCAGTCATACTGCTTCAACATCCGAGTACATTTGTTAAAGCCGATCTTTAAAGTGCCCCTACGATCAAATTTTGACATATCAATGTTTTTGCATATTCATAAAGTAGAGTTCATATATTATTACCAGTTCAAATTGTTTTTCGATACAACGACAGGAAGTCTTATTTTTTTAGCTCCGAATATTGAATCTACACGTCCGCCATTACTGGAAGCCGTGCCCTTTGTTCAGCTTTAAACAAAGGTTTATTCACCGGAAATGATGTCATACACTTAACGCTCGCCTGCAGAACACAACGCCTGGAGGCATATTTCTACTAAAAACGTCTTCACGTACATAAGAAGAAAGTTATATTTATCTTTGCGAGGTTGGATACTTTTTTATGCACGCTATTTCGCGCCACGAGGTTGTCGTGTTAAGTGTATGACATCACTTCCGGTGAATAAACCTTTGTTTAAAGCTGAACAAAGGGCACGGCTTCCAGCAATGGCGGACAGGATTTTACCGGTAAACTCTCCTAAAATTTGTGGTTTAAGATGCCCATTTGGGAATATTTTTTACTATTTCGGATATTTATAATACTGATTGACCTATAGACACTGAAAAAGTGGCAAATCGAAATGGTAAATTTTCGTCGTAGTGGCACTTTAAACCGTTAAAAATGGCCTTAAAATATTGTTGAAAGATATTGAAAACATTGGAGAGAGTTTATCTTCGTTTCAATGCCTTTTCGAACGGTTTCAAGATCGGTTTCAACAACTGTTGTACCGATGTTGTAACCGATTTTTGTACCGATGTTGTACCGATGTTGTAACCGATGTTGTAACCGATGTTGTACCGATGGTGAAACCGTTTGACCGGGGCTTTACGGGGCAATCACTTGTTTTGTGTTCATTGCTGCGAGTATTGCTGCATATATATATACATAGCAGCGCAGCGCAGGAAGGAGACAGAAAAGAAGAGGCGGAGAGAAGGAAGAGCTGAAGCCTGGAAAAAGGGTGCAACAGGTAAGATGAACAAGAAAGGAAGGAGAAAGAAAAGCGAAAAGAGCTATCCCAACTGCGCTACACTTCGAGCGCGCGTGAAGTTTCCTTGTCTGTCCCCCACCACAACCAGTTACCGCTACGCACACACTGTGCCCCCTTCCACACCAGTGATTGTCAGCTTGTACCTAATAATAACATCCACTGAGTAAGATAGCCTGGGTTCCATAAGATTTTATTCCGTGAGCCAGGAGCGCTGCCAACCTGGTTAGAAGTAAGACACACTAGAGTTTAGCTTGTGTGATATTTCTTTCTCTACTTGATTTGTTTAGTATTATAACGAGCCAAGGCTGTACACCAGGGTACTGGACGGGTTTAACATCGGCTTCACATCTGTCTTCTTACTGGAGTGTATGCTCAAACTGTTTGCATTCAAGCCCAAGGTAAGCGTGCGACATTCAGTAGATCTGACAAACAAAAAACCCTTATCATCTGAACCACAGTATAAAGGAAGCTGATAATTAGAAATAATAATAACTTTATTGGCATTTTACAACGTTGGTACGTTTGACAGGATAACTGGTATATACAAGAGCTGCCGGACAGCATTAGGCATTTCGATAATATCAAGAATTTTAAGGCTGATTTTAAGAGTATGCTCCTAGAGGAATGTTGGTGTACTTAGGCATTTTAAGTATTTTTATATTTGTAATTAATTACTGAAAGTGATTGCTAAAGTATAATACACATACAATACAATCTCCCAAAACCAGGCCAAACTTCAGGAATGGCAGTGAAAATAATTTTGACCTGCTAAAGCAAAAACATAATGGCAGGCGATATTGTACAGGTTTGTTTCGTTTTGTTTGGTTATCGCATTCCTTCACTCTACTGATCCTCTCCTTAAATGATAGAAGTGATGAAAAATACTCATTCCTTTAATAGTAATGGTGCAATGTTTTGGTAGTTCAAAAATATAAATTGCATGTCGTAATTTACTTGGCTTGCCAACAAAATAATAAAATGTCAGGTCATGACGTTTTCCTATTTCGACCACTGATCTATTTCATAAAAGGTTGTCCGATCAATAGGAATAAGCCAAGACCGAAAATCACCTCTCAAATTAGTTTTGGATTAAACGGACCCTCTCACCCAGCGTCCTTTGCGCACCTCACAAGCTATCAGTTCCTTTCCTGTAAGCCAATTCTGAATTAAACAAATTAAGGTATTCAGGATCTGTTGATTACCATACGTATTTCTTCACATCACTAGAGCTGAGGAGCTGAAACATTGGCTTGGCAGCCATTTTCTAGGGCGTCAAAAATGGAGGCTGAGACGGCGTTTCATATTAATGATCATATATAGACACATTGGCGGGAATCTTGGGTGCTTCTTGGTGTAGCAGATTCATTGTTTGATTCATTGTTTCTGGGGTTAGGGTTCTTTGTATTTCAGGGTATTGTTTTTCATTAGAAGACTAGTTTTCTTTGTATTACGTCATGTGGTGATCTGTAACACCAAGAAACCCCCGGAATCTTGCAGTAAACATTCTTGTCAATGTCTCGCGTTTGTAGGCAATTTGATCCCAGTGTTCAATACTTAAACTATACTGTTCAAACCAGATGTTTTTTTAGTTTTTGAAGGAAATGGTCTTAGTATTTGAAGCTTATCCTTGCGATAAGACTCATTCTTTGCAGAAATCATGAAAGTACTCGCTAAATTTCCGCCATGTTTTGTATACGCTGAAGTCGTCCCTAGTCCTAACGCATCACGTTATTCAGTAAATGGGGTCTGGGTACGAGTCAGCTCTGTCGATTCAACGCATCCTCGCTCTTGAATTACCAATAATCAGTAAATGGCAAACACGCTTGAAATACCGATTATTGGTAATTCTACGACAAATCCTAACCCGAACCACAAACCGAACCTAACCATCGGTAAATGACGGGTTCTCACTCACCTAGAGCTAGGGTTCTCAGGTAAACAAGAAGAGAAGCGCTCCTACTCAGACTCGAACTCGTAACCGTTTGCGTGTAGTGCTTGGTAGTGCAGACGTCATGACCACCACGCTGAAATTTGCGTTATAGAATTAGCGATTATTGATAATTGAAGATCACAAGCCAATTACTGATTATTGGTAATTCTAAAGCGAGAATATATTTGTCGATCATATGCACATCTGAAGAAGTCATTGACGAGCAAGAAATACCGTCATCCTTTATAGTCATGGCTGGTTGCTCTTGATCGGAGAACCTTTTTGAAATGTATGTAGGTGTATTTTTCCAAAATCAGAAAGCGTTTTTTTCCAAAATCAAAAAGCGAAGTGGAATAGCCGGTTAATTATAAGTAATAGCATGACATGAGGGAAATTAGTGATTAAATTTCCCTTCGAGCTTCGGAGGATCTGTAAAAGTCCCTCCGCTGCTTCCACAAATCCTCCCTCGGCTCTCAGGGAAATTTAATCACTAATTTCCCGAAATGGCATGCTAACATTTTGTAATACTATTATCATCGAGGATCGTGAGAAGTTTAAACTAAAGACGTCGCAGTTGAGTTGCTTTCGAAAACGTTTTGTTACAATGCTTGATTGAGCGCCATTCAGTGAATGAGCCTGGCTTCCCCTGGGGACAAGCGTGTTGTGTTTGAGAAGAATAACAGTAAAATACAATGTAATTATGTGGTTGACTAACTATTCAAAGAGCATTGATGGAGTTTAATTACGTCACGTTTATGGTTTTAAGTATCCCACATGGAAGAAGCGGGTTTGAGAAATGAAGAGAAGAGAGAGCGTTCTTGAGCCATGAATTAGGTTGGGTACAGAGATTAACGGGCATTGCGCGATAATCCGGTGTGCCAAGTGACAGTCCAATGTGCATACCCTTCTAATGTTCCATCTTGCATGTCAATTAGGGAAAATCAGAACAAGTATGCATCCTGATGAGGGAATTTAGAGATTTTAAAAATGTCCCTGAACAAACAAAGAAAACCGAGGGGATTATGGTACTATACAATGTATTTGTCTCCTCTATATTCGTAGAACTACTTCCTAGACCGGTGGAATCTGTTCGATTTCGTGGTCGTCGTTGGTAGTGTCGTGGATATCACCATGAACGAAGTATCGGTAAGCGAAATCGAACACTTTATTTTTAATGTCTGCGAGTAATTATCAAAAACCTGTACATTACCTCCCGGTTAGCTCAGTGGTGAAGCTCCAGTCCCTCCCGGTTAGCTCAGTGGTTAAACTCCAGTCCCTCCCGGTTAGCTCAGTGGTTAAGCTCCAGTCCCTCCCGGTTAGCTCAGTGGTGAAGCTCCAGTCCCTCCCGGTTAGCTCAGTGGTTAAACTCCAGTCCCTCCCGGTTAGCTCAGTGGTTAAGCTCCAGTCCCTCCCGGTTAGCTCAGTGGTGAAGCTCCAGTCCCTCCCGGTTAGCTCAGTGGTGAAGCTCCAGTCCCTCCCGGTTAGCTCAGTGGTGAAGCTCCAGTCCCTCCTGGTTAGCTCATTCAACGCATTCTCCCCGTTGAATTAACAATTATCCTGAAATGGCAAACACGCTTGGAACAATGATAGTCGTTAATTCTACGACAAATCCTAACCTGAACCACAAACCAAACCCTAACCATCGGACGAGTTCACGGGTAAACGACGGGTTCTCACTCACCTAGAGCTAGGGTTCACAGGTAAACAAGAAGAGAAGGTAAAGAGAGGAAAAATGTTTTTTTGAGCGCTTCTACTCGGACTCGAACTTGTAGCCCTTTGCGTGTACTGCAGTGTAGTGCAGACGTCATCACTACTACACTAAGCCGGTCTACCGCCGTTCGGAATATAACAACTGTTTATCTTTATCCTTGACTGGTTTTCAGAATGTCATTAGAATTACGATTATCGTTATTTCAAGCGTGTTTTCCATTTAAGGATAGTTGTGAATTCAACGGGGAGGATGTGTTGCAACAGCTCATTGGTGAAGCCCAGTCCCTCCCGCTTAGCTCATGGGTTAAGCACCAGTCCCTCCCGGTTAGCTCATAGGTTAAGCTCCAGTCCCTCCCGGTTAGCTCAGTGGTTAAGCTCCAGTCCCTCCCGGTTACTTCAGTGGTTAAGCGGCGGTCTGTCATACGGGAGGTCGAGAGTTCAAACCCCGGCCGGACCAACACTCAGGGTCTTAAAATAACCGAGTACAAGGTGCTGCCTTTGTGAAAAAAATATTTCATTCTCGAACTGCAAATGGTTAGAGCTTCACGTCTTCTCGGATAAGGACATTAAATCGTAGGTCCTCGGATACCTCCATAGCTGGGCTCTAAGGCCCTCGGAGACCTCCATAGCTGGGCTCTAAGGCCCTCGGAGACCTCCGTAGCTGGGGTTTAAGGCCCTCGGAGACCTCCGTAGCTGGGGTTTAAGGCCCTCGGAGACCTCAATGGCTGGGCTCTAAGGCCCTCGGAGACGAGCTCCTAAGGAGATGAATCGCTCACTTAATAACTCTTGAAATGACAATAAAACTAACTAAAACCCTACCCTGAACCACAAAAAAACCATAACCGGTCAGTAAACAAGATCTTGCCCATCTAGAGCTAGGGTTCTCAAGAAAAACTTCTCAAGAAAATGTTGAGGTAAAAAACCCGCTCCTCCTACTCGTTAGGCAAACGGCGCAACCACAACACTAAACTACCATCGTCACTCAACTGCTATCATTGAATGTTTTTTTTTTAACCACTGCTAATCTATGTATTTTTAGCCAATCAGAATGAGTGAGCGATTCCTCTCCTTAAGAACTCTGCCCTCGGAGTCTCTAAGCCTGTTGAGGCTTTCCGTCCACCTTCGAGTGGTAAAGTGCTTTCTTATTTTTTTATTTTTTTGAAGGGTAAATCAATTGATGAAACAAACTAACCATTTAAACATAATATCAATCCCACACGAAGTGTGCACTCTAAATACGTCATAACTTTTTCTGTTATCTTATTGAAAGTTAAAAATTTGAATAATGTATTACTTAACAAAATGTGTGTTAAAGCAGTAACTGGTTTCTTAGTGGTAAACTTCACATGTATCGTGTCTAGTGGTAAGTCACATCAGTGGCGATGTGGGATTCCGGTCCTAGGTTCCATTCTCCGCCTGTTTGCTACCATCTTTTGCACCAACGAATAATGTTACACTGGTGGAACTTGTCCATGTTAAAAACAAATAATTTTCTGCAGAGTGACGGCGTTATAGCTTGTTTGGCAGAAAAACACTGGTATAATCAATGAAGAATTGATTACAGTATGCCAACCTCCGTAAAAAGGTAGTATCAGCTGACATTTCGAGCCCTTCCTCTTTTGCTCTGATGAAGGGCTAGCTATTGAAACGTCAGCTGTTACTTGTTTTCTATGGCGGTTAGTATATCTTGCATGTCGACTGGTACTTGGTTATACCAGTGTTTACCCGGCGTTGCAGACTAACACTAGTTCTTACAGGAACTAGTTATCCATTGTTTGGCAATAAAACGAACTCCAACACTCGTGTACCAAGTCTGTTTCATTTTGCAAAAATGTAAACTCCTAACGAAACTGTAAACATAAAAAAAGATTGCAATAGGTATCGACTGACCTAGTAATTGCATGAAGT
The DNA here is from genome assembly GCA_030867875.1 of Actinernus sp. WN-2022. Lineage (NCBI taxonomy): Eukaryota > Metazoa > Cnidaria > Anthozoa > Actiniaria > Actinernidae > Actinernus > Actinernus sp. WN-2022. The sequence goes on from JAOWCC010000329.1 coordinate 38,510, forward strand.
ATCCTGTTCACGCCTGCGTGACCTGAATATAAAACCTTTTGCAAGTTCCTAGGAACGTAGATGTGAGAGTAATACACGATAAGAAATCAACGTGTTGATTGTTTTCTAGCCTGATCGTTATGGTGGTATGACAATCGGCGGGCCAAAGCGGGACGAAGACTATGGCAGGAATTCCAAAATACATAAAGCTGTAAGAGCTGCATTAAAACTCATTAAATGCTCATTCTCGTTATAAAATGCTTAAAGTTCTCTCTTAATTATTGATCTTATTTTAAACCCTTCTGCTTCGTTGTTAATTTTCACTTTAGCATATTTCGTCGTTAAAATAAACTTCTAAAAGAATGATCGGAACTTAAATGATCGAGGGTATCTGGCTAAGAGTGCAATGTAACTGTCGTTAGTGTGCAACATATTATCATCATAAATCTTCTTTCTAAAACAAGATCATCATCAAATGCTAAAACAACACTCGGAAATCAAGCTTTGAACTGTAAAAAGCTTCTGTCTGTAGACTGGGCCAATGTAAACCGATAAAAATATACTCAAAATATGTTCACTTCCTCAAAGTACAAACGCACTTACTCCCTCCTAACGAGTGCTAATGTGCTGCATTCACAGAGCGAACAAATGTTTGCGTTTGGGTTTTTCCGATTGTTCCGAGCACTTCGTCTTGTTAAGCTGCTCAACCAAGGATCTGGTATCAAGACATTGCTGTGGACGTTCATCAAGTCCTTCCAGGTGAGATTCACCTTATTAATGTGTCTGTCTAGTAGTGAAGGTGTGCCTGCCCAGTGGTGAAGGTGCCTGTCTGTTGGTGAAGGTGCCTGTTTGCTGGTGAAGGTGCCTGTTTGCTGGTGAAGGTGCCTGTTTGCTGGTGAAGGTGCCTGTTTGCTGGTGAAGATGCCTGTTTGCTGGTGAAGATGCCTGTTTGCTGGTGAAGATGCCTGTTTGCTGGTGAAGGTGCCTGTTTGCTGGTGAAGATGCCTGTTTGCTGGTGAAGATGCCTGTTTGCTGGTGAAGATGCCTGTTTGCTGGTGAAGATGCCTGTTTGCTGGTGAAGATGCCTGTTTGCTGGTGAAGGTGCCTGTTTGCTGGTGAAGGTGCCTGTTTGCTGGTGAAGGTGCCTGTTTGCTGGTGAAGGTGCCTGTTTGCTGGTGAAGATGCCTGTTTGCTGGTGAAGGTGCCTGTTTGCTGGTGAAGGTGCCTGTTTGCTGGTGAAGATGCCTGTTTGCTAGTGAAGATGCCTGTTTGCTGGTGAAGATGCCTGTTTGCTGGTGAAGGTGCCTGTGTGCTGGTGAAGATGCCTGTTTGCTGGTGAAGGTACATGTCTTGTGGTGAAGGTGTCTGTCCAGTAATGAAGGTGTCTAATGATGAAGGTGTCTGTTTCTCTAGTAGTGAAGGTATCTCTAGAAGTAGCACGCGCAAGGGCTCCCGTAAGAGAAATGTTTGAAGGATTATAAAGACAATAAATAACTTTGTGGCGTTGAAATATGAACTGATATTTGTCCTTGGCCATTAACTGTTCCTCAAAAGTCACAATTTCCCTCAGTTTTCAGAACATATAATATTCGCAGACAAATAAATGTGCATATTTGAGTCAATGCCACAAGTATTGGTCTGTTGGTTGCTATGGTTACTCTAGGTAATGAATACCGAATACCTGCATTGTCGGTGTCCTCTTTGAATCTAATTGTTGTTGTTTGTATTGTTTTTATGATAATGATGATAATATAACGCTATTTTATTAAGCAGACAATCGGAACTGAAAAGCTGACTGTCTTATGCTCATACATTTTCATTGTGCAGTAGTTAGATTTCTTGATGATGAAGATGATGATAATGATAATGAAATAATGCTGTTTTGATGAGCACAGATGCCTTTATCACTGTAACAAGTTCGTCACATTATATATTACAGATGTTGCCTGCCTATGTTCATACAGTTTTCATTTCTTGTTGTTCTCACGTCTAGGCGCTGCCATATGTAGGGTTGCTCATTATTATGCTATTCTTCATCTATGCTGTGGTCGGCATGCAGGTACGAGAGCTAGTTTAGAAAAATACTGTAGGGGGCGGGGGTGGGGATTTTTATGATCCTCATGATTCATAGATTTCTTCATACATGATTCATCTTACTCTTCATCATTTAAATCACGCGCACTAGCTTATAGCGACCGTTACAGCATTTTATCAACGATTCTTTCCAATTTTAAACCGCTCACGGTTGTTAACAGTTCGTAAGTTCAGCGATCATTGAAATTAACCAAGGAAATACCTTTCTTGGTTCCTTTTCCTAACTGACTGTCCACACATACTACTGTAGTTTGCCTACAGTTTATGAGACGTGAACACGATATTTGTTTGCGAAGCGGTTATTCACTTTTAAAATACGTTAATAATCTTGCCAACTGTTAAGGACAGTGAGCGTTTTAAAATTGGAACGAATCTTAGATCAATGTAGCCAGAGTAACGGTCACTATTACCCTAGCGCCCATCTTTTGACCAATGCATTTGCTAAATGCTTGGTTGTTTTATCTCTCAGATGTTTGGTCGGATAGCGATTGACTCAGAAACTGAAATGAACAGGAACAACAATTTCCAAACCTTCCCACATTCCTTGATGGTTCTGTTCAGGTGAGAGGCAGGGATATTTTACCATATTTGCGTGCAATAAACAGCTGAATATCGACCGTTAAGCCCTCCACGCTACTTTCAGATTTGGGTTACGTTTTTGTATAATAAATGAGGCCTCGGAATAGGTCCCAAAAGAACACGATAACCGAAAAGAATGCGCCACAAGAAACAAAGTAAGAAAGGTCCTCACCACTGAAACCTTAGGACAAGCGATATTTCCCTGTTACCACTTCTGCCTGCACGAGCGTGAGGTACGACTGAGTTTTACACATGTTGATTATACGTACCTGATTCACACGTTTATAATCTACAGATCAGCAACCGGTGAAAACTGGCAACTCATTATGTTGGCATGTACGAACACACCTGATGTGAAGTGTGACATGAACGCCGTGCCCCAGGAGGAATCTGGTCTATGCGGCACTGACTTTGCATATTTCTATTTCGTGACATTCTACGCCATCTGCTCATTCCTGGTGCGTGCTGTTGGAACCTTATTCTGTCTCAGTTGTAACGATTGGGATTTATATTACAGACAGCTGGTTCTCAACTGGAAATGCTGGCAGAAAAGAAAAGGGGTGGTGAACTTGCGCTAAAATGAATATGAAGATGGGGTGGGATTTGGTTAAGGGATGTGGTAAAAGGAAAAATCAGACAGTAATTAGTATCTAGTTTACCTCTAGAATTTGGCTCTGGAATGTACATTCGATAATTAGATTATTCTTTCTTGTAAATGTATTACCCCATTTCACTAAGAAATCTACTTTGACTATTTGCCCATCGAGCAAGTTTTCAAACTGACCTACTAGCCCTGCCGTTAATAAACCTGGGTGTTCTTGAGCAATCATATTAAATAAATATGTTTTAATAAAAAAGGGTAGGGCGACACAAATAATTCTCCATGTAGCCGGCTTATTTGTGAAGTTTCGTGCAATATTATAATCTTGGAAATATCATGTACTTGGTGGTTTAATTGCTTCACAGATACTTTATTTCCTTCCCAGATCATCAACCTGTTTGTTGCTGTTATTATGGACAACTTTGACTATCTGACACGTGATTGGTCCATTCTTGGTCCTCATCATCTGGACGAGTTTGTCCACGTGTGGTCTGAGTACGACCCTGAGGCAAGGTATAGGTCATTAATTATAGAAACAATAACCTTGCGGTGTTAAAATACGCACTGATATTTGTCCGCGAATATTATCTATTACGAGAAGCGAACCGTTTCCAAGAGTGACGTGATACGATTCAACCAATCACACAGCGCGACACTCGATAACACTCGTTTTAGTACGTGATGCACAGAGTTGTTAAACAATCGAATCTCTGTAGATAGTAAAAAGGTTAACTTGTTGTTTAGTTTGAGTCATTGTGCACATTTACAGTATATTTACACTAAAGCAAAAGTTTCCGGATTCATAAATGTTCCTGGATTCATCACAGTTTCCACACGACATCAATGATTTAGCCGAGAAAGGCTGGCAAGTCTAAGACTTGGCCAACTAAGCCGCCTCACTGGTTAACTCATTTGGTAGAGCACGGTATAGAGTACGGGAGGTAAGGTGTTCACTGGTTAACTCAGTTGGTAGAGCACGGTATAGAGTACGGGAGGTAAGGGGTTCACTGGTTAGCTCAGTTGGTAGAGCACGGTCTAGAGTACGGAGGCCGGGGGTTCGAATCCCGGCTGCGTCCTTGGGCAGGGACGTATAAGCTGTTGGCCTGGTCTCATTCCTCTTCTAATCTATACGAAGGGGGACGTAAAAGAACCTGTTGTGTTATTTCGAGAAAGAGTAGGGGATTGTCTCTGACACAACAGCCTATTCTGAGGTATTAACAGTCACTCATGATTATAAACTGCATGGCAGCACATTGCGCCACAATAGCAGTCCGTATCACAAAAATAACATTGTGTAGCGCATTTGAATATATCCATATCGAATTAGCCTGGGAAACCAGCCGACTCTTATCGCTCCCCCACTCACGAAAGAGACGTCTGGGCAACGAGGCAGAAAATTCCATACTGATGACGTAGCAGATAGCCGTTTCACGATGCATAAATTAGTTGCAATTCTCAGAAGCCGAATGCGAACAACAAAGTTCTTTTCAAGGAATATAACTACCGAGGCTGCTCGTTTGCTTGGCAGTGGATCGCCGTCATGAACAACCACGAAATTCAAGCATATTTAGCGTGTGTCGGTACTGTTGTTCTTTCAGCGGCTAGTAAAGCGAAATGTCGTACGTACTGTAAAAACATTTACAAGTAAGTGATCAAAAACTGATACTGTAACAGTTGTTTATAATTTCATATAAACAGTGATCATGAGCTATCACAGAACACTGGATGAGTTGTTGTTGCCGGATAAATCATTCAGGGCTACTTTTCAAGCCGGATCTTTTGCTAGGCAGTGAATCTCGGCATGTATTGAAGTGCGTTTAATAATGAATGGCCGTTCACCCAAGCAAATGGGCAGCCTCGGTAGTATACCTTGAAAATAACTGCGTTTGCTAACCTCTTCGGCTACTGACCTGGCAAAAGAGCTGGCTTGAAAAGCGGCGGGTGTAAAGTACAGGTCAGGTTACAGGTCAGGTCACTTGTTTACCTGTGAACCCTAGCTCTGTGCTGTGTGTAGTTTTTGAAATTATAAACAACTATAATGTTTTGACAGTCGTAGGACAAATTCGCTTGACCGGGCCCAGCCGCGGAAAGAACGAAGCAACCTAGCTACCGACACGCTAAATAGGCTTGAATTTCGTGGTTGTTCATGACGGTGACCTACTGCCAAGCAAACGAGCAGCCTCGGTAGTTATATACCTTGAAAAGAACTCTGTTGTTCGCATTTGGCTTCTGAGAATTGCAACTAATTTATCTGCTACGTAATCAGTATGGAATTTTCTGCCTTGTTGCCCAGATGTCTCTTTCGCGAGTGGGGGAGCGATACGAGTCGGCTGGTTTCCCAGGCTATGTAGAATTTGCGCTACATAAATGAATAATTTAGAGCAATGCTAATTCATTGAATAACCTGTGTACACTATAAAATGTTTCGGATTCGTACCTATTTGGATACAATGTTTCCACTTTACTTTCCGGATTCAAAAGTTATCGGATTAATGACGAAAACGGAATGTTTTCGTTTCGGCTTCATGTTCTGTGTGTATTAGGCAAAACGAATCAGGTACCTAATCGTTTCGAATCTGAAAACTTTTGCTCCAGTGTACTCGTCTTAGGGCGCTTTATATTTATCCGTCCAATTGCTCCAGTGTACACGTAGTATTAGGGCGCTTTCCATTTATTCCTCCAATTTAGACTGGGTGGAGTGGTTCTTGGCGTACAAAAGGAAATATCCACTCTTTTTTAAATGAAACTCATCGTTTTCACGTTATGTTTCGCAGCCAACTGCCAAATTGTTTACTACTGCATGCATTTCCATGTGCAGCTATTCTATTTTGTAATTAAGACATGGTCCGTAATTGTATACATTGTGGGATATAACTGGCAGAACTGGCTAGTTCTCCTCCCTGAGTAGGATCAGTCTGTCCAGAACCAGTTCTTAGAACTGACACGTATCGTTTGAGGACTGTCCGATCAGACCAGTCGGTTCCTGTAAATAGAAAGCGCCCGTAGTGTTAGTAAAGAAACTGATGTTACTTTGTGTTGTTCAGGGGCTGTGTAAAGCATGTGGATATCGTGACGGTGCTCAAAAGAATTGCTCCACCTCTTGGATTCGGAAAGTTTTGTCCCCACAGAGAAGCGTGCAAGGTTAGAATATGAACTTTAACTCCGTAAAATATCTTATTAAGTAACTTATTAACAAATATACTAACGATGCCGTGTTTCTTTGTCAGCGTCTTGTGAGCATGAACATGCCCTTGAACAGGGATGGAACTGTGAATTTTAATGCAACACTGTTTGGGCTTGTAAGGACGTCCTTGAACATCAAAAGACCAGAAGGTAAAGTCGTCAGTAGGGATGTGTTAAATGTCAAATAGAATTCTCGAATTAAAAAACTCTGAATTTCTAACGAGACCTGAAACAACCATGGGGGCTGATCAAAGCCAAGTCCCGGCCAATCCACAGATCGAATTGGAATTTAGCGTGTTGGTTTTTGCGGAGGGAGGAAAATTTTTAGGAAGTAAGCAATAAAGAAGTTTGGAAAAGCAAAGAAGAAAATAAGTATAAAAGCTGCAGATTTTGGATGTATTGCCGGTAGTTTTCAGCAAAGATGCCTTAGGTTATACCACCCAACTTAATTTCAACCAGATATACGAGTTTTCATATACCTACGTGAGCTTTCAACGGCGCTGATTACTGGTCACGAGCGAGACAAAGAAGCCGTAGCACCCAGGGTACCTCTAACACGGACCCAATGCTTGCTTTACTAAAATACGTATTTATTCCACAGAAAAGTAATTTTCCCCTTGATACAATTCGAGCAGAGCCTTCTTGACTTCACGAAAAGCGAGAAGAAAAGAAGGCTCTGCTGCATCGTTTGTTTTCGTATCGAGTATTTTATTTCTCGTGCCAGACTCACTCGGTCACTCAGTCGTGTCGCCATTGTTACAGTGATTTGGTCATCAGCTTAAAACAAATAATTAGCAGCACACTGATAAACCGGTTTTAACAGGCTTCTTCTCGCTTTTCATGAGATGAAGAAGGCTCTGGTTGCAGGGTAGCCCCTTGATTGCATTTCTGCTGAGCCGACTGTAAAACGAGCATCGTTACGCCCCGTAAAGTCCCCTGTCCAGCGCCTGACATTTGCTCTCATAAAGAACTCAGTCACGTTACTGGCTTGTATCATAGGTAAAGGTTCGCTTGAGAAGGCTAACGAAGAGATGAGAGCTATTATCATGAAGATATGGCCTAAGACTCCACAGGAATTCCTTGACGAAATCATCCAACCATCTGGGGGCGGTAGGGATATATTGATTATCGTTTGCAACTTGTTTTATAATTAGAAGGATAGGTATGTCGTTAATGTAATGTTTTTGCTGTAGAGGACGAGGTGACAGTGGGCAAGTTCTATGCTACCTACCTCATCCAAGAGTACTTCAGACGGTTCAAGGCTCGACAGCGTGCAGAACACATGCAGTATGAGGAAGCACACAGCACACAGGCCCTTCAGGTGCTACAGTCTGTCATACTCTCACTACTTTTAACATCAGAGCTTGCCGGGCATTACTTATAAGTAATAGCATGACATGAGGGAAATTAGTGATTCAATTTCCTCGAGAGCCGAGGGGGAGGATTTGTGGAACTCCCGACGCGGCGGAGGGACTTTTACAGATCCTCCCGAGGCTCGAAGGGAAATTTATTTCACTTTGTAATACTATTATCACCGAGGAACGGAACAAATCTCTGAGAAGTTTAGTTTTCTCTGCCTAAACTAAAGACGTCGCAGTTGAGTTGCTTTCGAAAATATTTTGTTATTATGCTTGATTGAGCTCCATTGATTGAATGACCCTGGCTTCCAATGGGGACAAGCGTGTTGTTTTTGAGAAAAATAACACTTAAATACAATTATATGGTTGACTAAAGATTCAAAGAGCATTCATGGAATTTAATTACGTCACGTTTATGGTTTTAAGTATCCCACATGGAAGAAGCGGGTTTGAGAAATGAAGAGAAGAACTTTCTTGAACCATAAAATAGGTAGGGAACAGGGTTAACAGGCATTGCGCCATACCCCGGTGTGCCAAGGGACAGTCCAGTGTTCCATCATGAGCTTGCATACCCTTCTAATTTTCCCTCATGCATGTAAATGAGGGAAAATTAGAAAATGTATGCATGCTGATGAGAGAATTTAGAGATTAAATGCCCCTGAACAAACAAAGGAACCCGAGGTGATCATGGTATTTTGTATCTTCAAGCTATGATACTACTGCGCGAGATTGTTATTCTGCCCCTCCATATATAATTGTATAATTGTTTGTAGCCACTTTTCTGGACGGATGTATAACCTGGCGTTACGGTGTATCCCACAGGCTGGTCTTCGGACCCTCCAGGGACTCGGCCCTCAGCTACGTCGCGCTATTTCTGGTCAGCTGGATGACGACGACGAGGAGTTGTTCCTGAAAGAAGACATCCAGCAAAAATCTCAGGTACAAACAGTAGAATCGTCTATCTTAACTATCTTATCGAGCTCTTGTTTTTGTGAACTATATGTACGATTTGGAGTAACTAACGGACTGGTGGAACAGAGCAGAAATACGCAAGCTCATGCTGTGTGGAGCAATGTAGCCCTGTTTTTTTGGTGCTTAACTGATGTAAATGGACAAAACAGTTTAATGATGCAATAATCTGGCGTCTACCATTATCCATATTTCTTTAGATCGCCGGGTCCAAAGTGTCGTTATTCCCATTTACGTTGCCCGTTCTTCTTGTGTTGTCCACACGTTCGTGCTAGTCGTGTCTCGCTGCTGGTGCCGTTGACCTTGCTGTAATCGCTGTTTCTCTGCGCGTTTTCCATGTCCGTGATGCCTTCTGTTGTTGCCTGTGCTATAACATGTTATCATTACTCTCGTTTGTAATGCATATTTTGGACGTACGCACAACTTGTTAATGCGTTATAAAAGGTTTACAATGACCTTTCTCCTGATTAGAGGTTCAAGTTTGTCAGTTATTTTTAATGATGTTGGGTTAGCAGAGATTAGTTCCTGATTTGTTACTGAGCTACCCGAAGAAACCGCTAATACTCCGCCCCTGAGAGGGCTTAGGTTAATAGCACCTAATATTAAAGGGAGCCTCTACTGACAAACAATGTTTGCTCTCAAATGTTCGTTATGGATATCTAATGCTGTGTTTGTCTCCTGTAACTTGTACACTAGGTGTCACGATTTTCCTGTTGATAACGTATTTGAATTTTCTGGGCGCCGCCATCTTGGATCTTATGACGTCACACGGTTGTCCCATTGTCAGAAAAAAATAGCTCTTTTGTTGTGTAACAATAGGGGCAACCGTGCGGCGTGTACGATCCAAGATGGTGGCGCCCTGGAAATTCAAATGAGTTTAATCGGTCCTAACTGATATCTAATGTACAATTTACAGGAGACAAACACATCATTAGATATCCATGACAAACAATTTGAAAGCAAACATTGTTTTTCAGTGTAGATTCCCTTTAACAAGCTGCCCAAAGAAAATTGTCTTTGAATTTGGTATCTGTCCCCTTGGGTTTCATATCAGTGGGATTGTGTATGATAATTTTTTCAGAATTTGAGATTATATATTTTTTACTTCAGGGGCAAGATCATGTTTCTTACAGAAACATATAACCATAATACAAACAATAGATCTAATCGTTTATGATTAAACCTATTTGCATTACAAGCCTTTAACAGTTTGATATTTTGTTATAACTGTGTTGTTCATGTTGTTATTGTTGTTGTTGCTTGTGTGGTTCTCTGCTCTTCGCTATGGCCTTGGATAAGCCTGATTCACTATCCGAACAGGTATTTAAGCATTGATCTCGTTGTTTAACATAGTTACTGATACACAAACAGTACACTCACCTTTAACAAGCGCTGCTTGCTGCTTGTTCATATCTCACTTCATATTGACTGTTTTCTTCTCTCACTTGTGTCTTCTCTAGCCTGCGTTGCGGCTCTGGAGGAGCGGGGATTAGTGGGATTGGGGCGAGAGAGAAAAGAGAAGGGGGAGGGGATGGGGAGGAGAGGAAGAGAGAGCCTGCCGACAAGCCATGGTTATTTTTGTATCCACCCACTAATTAAAATGCATAAAATTAGGTGGTAAGTCATTCGACCGATTCATGCAATCATCATGCGGCTAAAGTGAAAACCATGTTTAATATCTGTCAAACTCACGCGTGGAATCTCAAGGAATCTCAACTCGAGCGCAAAATTCAAAACAAAAAATATACGAACTTGGAGAATGTCAGCTGAAACAACGAAAAAACATATGAACTCCAGGGCCTAAACCCAAACCTGTAAATGTCAACTACTTTTGCAGGATATGTAATGTATGTTTTAAGATAGCGTTTGGGAATTCAAATATTTCCACGGCGAGAATCTGTTCAAGCCTTAAAGACCCTGTGTCCGAGCCCATGGTGCTTTGCGCCAATGTTATGATTAGTTTGTTTATCAACGGCCGCATAAATTAAAGGCCAGCTTTTAGGCGAACTAAAATGCTCTCGATTGTTTATAAGTTTCCTAAAAGAAGTACACATACACTTTTGGATAACGAATTTCATAATTTCTACCGGATTAAAAACCCAATCGAGCCCACGAATTTTTCCCGGATGCTTCGAATATGATTTTAACAGTACTCGGCAGGAAGCCAGTTGTTCTGTCTTTAGATTCTAATTCGATTTACGAGTGCGACTTTTCACAACTCTTCAAAGCAAACACATACTCTTGTTACCTTGTTTTTTATGTCTCCAGCATTGCTTAGCTGTTTTTGAAGATCTCTACTTTCCTTGTGAATGATATATTTTGAGTGCAAAATGAAATGTCGTACTTGCACTCGAGTCAAACTCACAGCGAAGTAACAGCTGAACTCGGCAGATTGGAGTTTGACCCGCGATCGTAGTTTTGGTAGCAAGACTTTCTGGACTTACTGGAGGATGAAAAAAAAGGTTAAGAACATTGCTTTCTCTGTTAATAAAAATGCAAAACATATTACGAATGTTCTTGATGCCAGAAGTGGTTGCTTTGTGCTTTGTATTTCCAACGAAGCCCGCCGGTCCCTTAGTGCAGCAAATCCCCGGGAAACTCACGTAGTACTCCTTTTGAACCACAAGTGTTCTCTTGTAGACCTAGAGAAAGTAAAATGTGGGCTGCTGAAGGATTATTTGTCGAGTCACTTCGCCTCGCTGTCTCGGTCCTTTCTCCGGCATTCCTCTACTCGCCACTCAAGACCGGGATTCGAAGAAATATTCGAACTAAAGTTTCATTTTAAAAAGTATATATACAAAAGTTAAGATAAAAGAAAGTTAGTTAAGCATATATACCTATCAATAATTACACGATGGCCCAAACTAGGGATGGATTTCGAATGATTCGGGAGTCACATAACAACAGCAACGATCTTTCTGATTTCCGTAGCCTACGAAAATGATTTGCGCGCGCAAAGCACCATGGGCTCGGACACAGGGTCTTTAAGAAAGAAAAGAGAGCCGAGGCTTAATTCTAGCTGGTGCCTGCAAAAGTATTGGTCTTCATATTCCGAAATCTGCTGCTCTATCAGAGGAGTCTGTCGTTCCTGAGGAAGGAAGATTCGAAATGCACGAGTAGAGAACTACACCTTTGTTCGAGAAAGTTTGCAGGATAAAGATAACTAAGATAAAGAGAACTCGATGCCGCTGAATATGAGTCACCATTAAATCAGAAAAGAACACTGCCGACCACAATAACACCGGAACGAAGTCTGCCAAAAGAAGCGCTAAAAATCATCCACGCAGCGTTACGAAATCATCAAGGCAGCTCGTATTTTCGGAAGCACAAGCCTGTTCCTCGAACACACCGGTCCATGTTTCAACCGTGTGCGAATTTAATACAAGCAAGACGATTGTGGAGTTCCGATGCAGGGTTCTTCAGCTCATCGCGAAATTCGCTCTCATTACTTCTTCTGCAGAACTAAACAGCAGTTTGAAGTTGCACTTCTGTAGTTCCTCGGGTTTTAGGTTTGAAACTTCGGCAGCAGTATAACCTAAGGAACTTAACTGGTTCAATTGATCTTTCACAATACTATATATGCAAAGGAGCAATAACCAAAACGACAACCCGGCCATCATTTTCGACATCTTTAACACTAGTGAATGCTTGGAATATCCTACTTTTTCCAATCCCAGTTGGGATTACAGCTAGAACATCTCTTCCAGACAAAAGATCTCTAATAGCCTTGCTCATGTTCTTTCTTTAAATTCATCGCTGAGGGAATTCTTGTTATGTTTGTCACCATATTAATTGGTTTCTGCTCTTATCGCATGCCATGCATGAACACAATTTAATGATTTCTGTCAATCACGCATTTTAGCCAATAGCAATACGCGGCCTTCTGAGGCCGAGAGTTATCAAAATAACCATGGCTTCCGGCAGGCTCTCCCTTCCTCTTATCCCCACCCCCTCCCCCTCTCTTTTTTCTCTCGCCCCAATCACCCTAATCTCCGCTCGCTGCGCTCCGATACTCCAGAGCCGCAACGCAGGCTATGTCTTCTCTGATTCAGTAGTTCCTTACTTTTGTTTGGTTCCCGGTTCGGTCGTTCATTTGTTTTGATGTCCAAACTTTGTTTCTTACTTCTAATGTGGCACTGCTTTAGTTTATTTAAAGTATACCATCTTAACCTTTTTGGTCTGATTTTGTATGATTGATTGTTTGTCGAGTCAGTGAGAATCGTCCTCCATTTTTTTGCGTACTTTTTCATCCATTCAAATTGCAGTCACGCAGTGTTGCACGTAATGCTGTCACGCAGCTTTCTTGCTGAGAGGAGAGAACAGAGATCAAAAGTGTGTGCTTGAAGCGCATTTTACTTAGTGAAAGTCGGTAAAGGGGCATTGTGAACCGAATTAAACCCTTCAAGTTCTTTAAAACGAAACTTAATGCTCCCAACCCATGAGAGAACAGCAACAACAGTAATATGTGGGATAAAGGGGTTGGGAATGAAGTACTCCAACAATTGGTCATGCTGGTAAACAGGACACTGGTTGCTTTTGGTAATGAGGTACAATACACTCCAGGGGTCACATTTCCCCTCGCCTCTCCAGGGGTCACATTTCCCCTGGGAGAGGTCCTTAATCCTAAGGGAGTCTAATCGGCAGTCCAGGGGGTCACAATCCCCCTCTCCTCTCCAGGGGCCACATTTCCCCTCGCCTCTCCAGGGTTCACATTTCTCCTGGGAGAGGTCCTTAGTCCTAAGGGAGTCTAAGCAGCAGTCCAGGGGTCACATTTCCCCTCGCCTCTCCAGGGGTCACATTTCCCCTGGGAGAGGTCCTTAATCCTAAGGGAGTCTAATCGGCAGTCCAGGGGGTCACAATCCCCCTCTCCTCTCCAGGGGTCACATTTCCCCTCGCCTCTCCAGGGTTCACATTTCTCCTGGGAGAGGTCCTTAGTCCTAAGGGAGTCTAAGCAGCAGTCCAGGGGTCACATTTCCCCTCGCCTCTCCAGGGGTCACATTTCCCCTGGGAGAGGTCCTTAATCCTAAGGGAGTGTAATCGGCAGTCCAGGGGGTCACAATCCTCCTCTCCAGGGGTCACATTTCCCCTGGGAGAGGTCCTTAGTCCTAGGGAATTTAGACCCATGGTTACCATGGAACCCAAAAGGGGGGACACTCCCCATCCTTTGAGTCTATGGGGCCAAGAGTGACCTGTATGGAGCACTTCATCCCCACAAATACACTAAGTGTATTCTCCATAGACGAAACACAACCCCTTCTGATTATGGTGGAAAGTTGCAAATGTACCTTGTTTTAATGAACCTTGGGATTTCTGCTAATGAAACGCATTGCCTAGTAGCTGGCGGGAAACTCCAAAGAGGAGGGAGTGTGGGCATCTAATGTATTTTTCATAGCAGTCTGAGGACCAACGCCCAAGTGTTTTAATAAGCCACGGGGGGAGGCCCACTGAAGCGGCTGTAGTAGCAGCCCCGATCCTGTAGCTGTGTCCAGCATACTGAGATGGCTTAAAGCCAGACATAGACAAAAGCTGCCTAGTTTCGGAGGTTAGCCCTGCTTTTGTAAGGGGTGCTCCAGATATATACTGGAAAAGTGGACCAGCTGTGGACCCCCGAATGGACAGATACGTTTTCATAGCCATGACAGGACAGACTCTCTGGTCGGTCTTTCCTATAATTATTGTTTGACCTGAACGAAATGGGTCAGTTTTAGATATTTTTACCCTAACTGATATATACTCAGGCATGAGAGAACTAGGGAGAAAGGCTATATCCCCTGGGGACAGATGAATTTCAGGTGAGTATCGTGAATTACATGTCATTTCTCCCAACCGAAGGAAGCCGAAGAAGGCTAAGGTCATGGCTGCCCAAAACATAATAGAGTCCTAGTTGGTAGTGGCAGGAATGGCAAGAAGGTGGTAAAACAGTTTGAGGTGACTGATAGTGATGTGAAGGCGAACTCGAGTAGAGTTGCCCTGTGATCGCTTGATACCGCAACATATCAACTGTAAGCGGAGGAATTTCTTAAGGTCCAAGTCATAACCTGAGCAGATATGAAGATGTCGAACCACTGCAAGGTAACTCTTAATGGAGGAGTGTTTTATTGTCTTTGCCAAATATGCCACATATTGGATGAGAGTATCCTCGTCAGTTGGTATATGGGTTGCAGTATGTGGTCTATACAGTGAGCAAAAGTCTAGAAACCGCTTTTCACCTGAGCTATATACCTGTCTGGTAGATGTGGCAACAGAGAGGCTTAAGTAATGGCGAATGTCTGCATTCAGATCTCCAAGAGTGGCAGAGGCAGGGGGCATGACACCGGGTCCGCGTGGGGGGCCAGCCTGCGAAAGCGGTCCATCTGGAAACGAGAGAGGGAATCCGCGATTTCATTTTTCTTGCCTTCAATGTGCGTGACCCTCAGGTAAAAGTTATACTTTAAAGTTAAGAGGGTGAGGTGGCGGACCAGGTCCATAATCCTAGGAATTCGAGACCGCTTAGAGTTCACAATATTGACCACTGATTCATTATCACAATAAAATATGATACGCTTATTAGAGAAGCCCTCTCCCCATAGGTGGCATGCTACTACCAAAGCAAACAACTCTTGCCATGCAATACTAATGCCGGGCATACCGAGGTGGTGGTGAACTTCCCACTGACCCTGGAACCATTTGGGACCTAGGATCCCCCCATACCCAATCGAGTCTGAGGCATCCGTATAAAGTTTTAGAGAATCAGAGTCCACCCAAGATGTAGACATGAAAAACCCAGCCCCATTCCAAGTGGAAATAAATTGTTGCCACATAGCAAGGTCCTTGAAGAATCCATTGCCTAACTTGATGTGATGATGTGGTTTTGAGACCTTGCGGGTCAGCTCAATTATGCGCTGTAGAAAAGGTCTCCCAGGGGGGATAACTTTACACGCGAAGTTCAGGGTCCCAATGAGAGACTGCAACTCTTTCAGAGTGCACGTCTTTTTTGTCTCAAAGAGGGCAAGAGACACCTGGATCCGTTCAACCTTATCTGCTGGAAGCCTAGCCTCCATTCGGACAGTGTCTAATATGATGCCCATGAACTCCAGGGTGGTACATGGGCCTTCCGTCTTATTGGCTGCAATTGGGATACCTAGGTTCCTAAAAGTCATGAGCATGCTTGATAAGCTCTGTTTGCAGGGCAAACTGAAGGGGGGCAAGGATGAGGCTGGTTCGATGATCAAAAAATCATCAAGGATGTGACAAACAAAAGTAATTAGGCATTTCTGAGTCAAGATCCACTCTATTGCATCAGAGAGTAAGTTGAACAGGGAGGGTGCGCTCCTCAAACCAAAGCCCTCCCAACACATGCCAAATAACTCGTAATCGGACGGTCTTAGAGGGATGAGTCGAAAGGCAGATTCGATGTCTGTCTTTGCAAGAAAACACCCCTGACCGAGACCAAGGATCCCCCTGATGGCATTATCAATTGTAATATATTGGAGGCTGAAGTCATCCTTGGAAATTGAAGAGTTGATGCTGGTATCACCAGATTTAGGGAACGACAAGTGGAATATGCTGAATGTTTCTTGGGGACTAAGCCGATTGGAGATACTTGAAAATTAGGCAGTGGTGGGCTAGCGAAGGGACCCGCCACTCGGCCTAAGGCCACCTCCCTGAATAGATTTTCAGTTACAATGCTGGGCTGAGCAAGTGCTGTGGGCAGGTTCCTAGCGAATCTAGTAATACGTCTCCCACAAAAACCAGCATTGGCCCCATGTCTTAGATTATTGCATAATTTGGAGACAAACTCGCGGTTTGGGTGATCTGTTAGTGTGTCCTCTAGTCTTTGTACGTTAATAGGAGTGGGAAGGGGCCCAATACAGTCCTTACTTAGTTCTGCGCGAGGAGCTTGGTTTTGAGCTACTATGGTCTCTATCTCTATCTCTCCCCTCTCCCCGCTCCTGTTGCTCGTTCGAGTTGCTGGGGCAGTCACACCCTGGGTGGGACCCACCACATTTGTTACACACATGTTCAATTTGGTTAGGTTTTCGAGCTAGCCAGCGAAGGAATGTCTGTGAATAAGATACTCACGTGCGATTCCTGGGGATGATTGACAGTGAATTATAAACAGATTCTGATTGGCTTAGCCTAAGTTGACATAAGTAAGGCATGAGATCACTGTTGACCTTTGGACAACGACACCCAACCCCTTGTCTTATTGCTAATCACGCAGCCTGCTTAACTCATGGTTGTCACATTAACTTAAATTTATGTAGACATAAATTGGTCTTAAAAATATTACACCCTGAGATAGAAGAGAAATGTGAATGTCCTAGTGATGTGCCGGCTTTTCAAAATTTTTCGACAGAGGATTAGAAAAGCTTATTATATAAACTTTATTTCGGTTACAGTGAATCGAATTCAAATTGCTCTGTATTTCTCTTAAAAGAAGTAGTTTCGTCCACTCGAATCTTTGCCATCAATAATGTCTCACATTCTCTAATTCGTATGGTGCTTTCTTTATCCCTGTATTGAACGAGTTCGGGCACAGCGAAGCTGAAAGCATACTTTGTTACTCCGAGTAGTTCTATTTCGTCACGAGAATGTTTATCATCTGGGGTTGACAGTGCCCCTTTAAGAGTAGCCTAAGAACCCGTCTCTTTCGTGTCTATTTCGCGTCTCTTTTACGTATCTTTTGCGTCTTTGAGCGATAAGAGGCGGTTGTCTTTTCAGACTATTTCAAGAGTAAATGAAGCAATAATTTGTCCAAGATTACTGCATTCATGATCCAACCAACGTGTAAGGGCTTATACGATATTTCGGCTGGCCAGTACCAGCCTTCATCAAGCTGGTAGCTGAAATATCGTATAAGCTCTTACTTGGATCAGCATTGCTGTAGACAAATTATTGTTTTATTTTCTTCTTTTTGCTGATCAATATCTGTTTTATGATCCAACGTTTGGCAGGATCGGTCGTACACGGTTTTTGCTTTGGATTTGACACCTCATATTCTACTTACTTTACTTACTTCAAGGGTGCAAGGAAAACTGACAAACACATGAAAGGGCTGCTAAAAAAGCGCAGAACCGGATGCCCTCATTTTTATGCTCATTTTTGTGCTAGCAAGAATGTCACGGTATCGTAACGTCACAAAAGGAGCGTGACAAACATTGACATGGCCTCCCCATTGTTTCGTCCTTCACCAATCAAAAGTTTTGAAACGGTACGTCACGAGACGGTGCGGACATGGAACGATCACGGCCCTTACGTACTTCTTTCAGGCTCATGGGAAATCCGTTTCAACATGTCTAAGTATAGTTTTGAGGTTTTCTTTAGCGTTTTTTTGTTCTCTGCAGCACAAGAGATTCTGGGAGAGTCTGAAAAATGCTGTCACGCCATCGCCAAGACACAGTCGACCCAGCAGGTGCGTATACACTAAATACTGTATTTTTTGTCTATTTAAGAAAGGCCATCTCAATCAAATGTTTCGCTTTACCATCGCCCTCTGGCTCGTGATGGTCGGTCGGGTGCTGTAAAGCCTGGTTACTAAGTCAGCTTGAAGACTCGCGTTAAAACATTCATGTCATTCCTCAATTACTTTTCCCTCCACTAGTTGTAGATTGACAATTCGCATGAGAAAAGTCAAAAAACTAAAACGTAGAGAGTTCGGTAGATAGGGGCAGTTATGAAATTATTCTTCAATCGTTCTTTTCCATAAAATTGGGTCGGTCGGCGATGGTTATGAAATGCAGGATATCTTTCCAAGACATGACAGTGTCACTAAACATATCTGTTTGAAGATTTTCATTTAATCAGTAATAAAACCATTTCAGTCTTGTTCAATAAATCAATGGTTTATCAATCTTTTCATTCCTCGTCTTTGCCATAAGAATTGAGTTACTCAAATGCCCATCACCAGTAGCTAACAAGGCTGGTGGTACATGTCATTCAGTACACCGTTAATGCAAAGTAAGAACTCATTATCGACATTGTTTTATGATCGCATGGGGGATACAGGTTGGCGCAGTGGTAACAAATAAAATATTATTGTTATTCACAGTTTTCGTCGGCCAGGATCATTTCGCTTGTCTGCTTTTATCAAGAAGAGTAACAACACACCTCCTGAAATGAAAAGAAAGGCCTCGCTACCCACGACCCTCGCTGTTCCAGAGGTAACTCTCATCTCCCATTCCAACCTCGTTCCCTGGGGTCCTTACGCGCCTAATATCTCCCTTAAATTTACGGGATCAGCAGAGGTCCCGTAAGCTTATAAGCGTCATATATATTTTACATTTCTTTGGGATTTCCGTAAATATTGTAATTCTACATTGGTTGATTTGAAATACAATCTGTTTGACAACTGTTTTTCAGTAAGGACACTCGAGCCGTGAACGTTTCTTTTTTTGCTTTTTCCGCCGTTTTTCAGCAGCAGCCAATCATAGCCGTGATACGAAACAATGGTTCAGACATTTTTTTAAACTTTGTTATGATTGGATGGCGTCGCAGAAATAATGTAGATTTCATTGTTTTCAGAGTCGTCGCTGATTTGGCAACGGAGAAAATAAAGTCTTAAAAACTATTTTTTTTTTTTTTTTTTTTTTAACATCTTTTTATTTTATTTTATACAATATACAAAAACACACATATATATGTTGCACATACTCATACAACGACCATAACCCTGAAAAAATAGCAAATACTATAATAAAATATAATAACATAACATAACACCCTTGCCAGCTGTATATATAATCGACAATATTGAA
The DNA here is from genome assembly GCA_030867875.1 of Actinernus sp. WN-2022. Taxonomy (NCBI): domain Eukaryota; kingdom Metazoa; phylum Cnidaria; class Anthozoa; order Actiniaria; family Actinernidae; genus Actinernus; species Actinernus sp. WN-2022. Next base: position 58,009 of record JAOWCC010000329.1, read on the forward strand.
TTTAATTTAATCCGATAAAGCAATATTTAATTTTTTCCACTTCCGAAGATGCACGATAATATTGTTCTTAGATTTTGCCACTCTTAGTTCGACTTTCTGAGAATATCTTAAATGGTTTTTAAAAAGAGACAGAGAAGGAATATGTTTGCTTTTTCTAGCCTTATACAATATCAATTTATAACTCAGAATAATGTAATTTATTGGTGTTTCTGCCTCTACTCCCAAAATAATATTCACTATATTCAATTCAGGTAAAAATATATCAAACTCTTCCAGCCAGTCCCTTATTTCAAAATATAGATTTTTAGATTCTATACATTCAACAAATAGATGATCTATCGTTTCTGAATACAAATGACAAAATGAGCAACTAGGGGACTACAGCAATTTAAACCGATAAAGATCACGATTGAGATAGAGGCAGTTGTTTAATATTTTATACTGAAAACATCTCGTATACGTATCGTTTGTAGTTTTGTATATTCTACTATAAACTGCACCCCAGTCCGGTGGGGACATCAGATTAATCCGTCTACATATATGTCTCTGAGAAGATGGTAATCGAAATTTCACGTTAATTAACCACTGATAAATCTGTTTAGTTTTAACCTTGTCAATTTCAATTCCATCCTTACTCAGATATAAATATCTCGACGATGATCTTTCCTTATCAACCTTATCTTTATTTTGTTTTAGTAAAGTTTTCCATTTTAAAGGTATTGAATCTATAATACTAGCCCATCGAATGTAGTCTTTTGCTTGTAATCCTTTACGTTGAGCAAATGTCCAATCAAATATTGAGTTGTCTGTACAAAGGTCACCGACTTTATTTATATTGCATTTAGAAAATTCTTTGTAAAATACCGCCTTGTTGTCAATTTTAATATGCTTATTATTCCAAAGATATTGTTCTAAGACCAGTAAATGATTATCTACTACCTCAATGGTGGCAATTTGAGCCCAGTTCGTGAGGACACTTTTGTAAAAAAATGGTATATTTGATGGAATCCTTGTTACATCGAAATTATTGCATATCACATCAATTCCTCCTATTTTTTCTAAATGCAAGAGAGGCAAAATTTTCCATGTTTTCTCCTCCGGCTTCATGAGGTTAATAGCACATTTTATACGACTAGCTTTAATCCAAGAAGCAAGGTCAGGCAAGTTTAAACCGCCTTTATAATATTCCCCAATTAGCGTTTGATTCTTTATTTTCGGTTTCCTGCCATTCCAAATAAAGTCAGTAATAATACGTTCTACATCTTTAATGAACCCATCTGTGACGTGTATTTTTGAACATACGTAGTATAGTTTGGATAGTGCTAACGAACGCACCACTTGTATTTTGCCGTATAAGGTTAAACCACGCGCCCTCCAAATTGATAGGGTAGTTTTAAAATTAGATAATTTACGTATAAAGTTGTTATCATAATGCCATTTCTCATTATAAGAAAAATAAATACCCAGAATCTTAACACCTTTATTATGGAAATTTACCCTTTTGATATTTCGTGAGCATGTTTCTCTTTTACTAACTTTTCCCAACCAACCTGCGTGTGATTTTGTTAAGTTGATTTTAAGTGACGAGAAAGCACTAAACCGATCCAACTGATCTATTACCTTATTTAAAGATTCAATATCTTTTAAAATAAAGGTAGTATCATCAGCAAATAAAACTATTTTCTTGTGCTTTTGTGCAAACCCGATTCCCTCAATATCCTCACTGTTCCGAATCATTGTTGCCATTATTTCTATCACCAGAATAAAAAGATAGGGTGAAATCGGATCGCCTTGTTTCGTTCCTCTACAAAGAGGAAAATAATTCGTGGCTATACCGTTGTTCATTACACTAGAACAGCTATCCTTTAGTAGCATCTTAATCCAATTGATAAATCCTTCCCCAAATCCGAAATGCTTTAAAACTGCAAATATAAAAGTGTGCTCAATAGAGTCGAAAGCCTTTTCAAAATCAGCCGCGAACAGCACTAACGACATACCTTTCTTTTTAGCATAATCCATTACATCATCTATGAATCTGATTGGGTCTTCGATATTTCTACCCTTCACGAAAGCAGCTTGGTCAGGATGGATTATTGAAGGCAAAATATCAATGATCCTATTACTTAATGCTTTACTGCATATTTTCGCATCAACATTTATTAAACTTATCGGCCGCCATGAGTTTAAAAATCTGTTATCTTTACCCGGTTTTTCAAGTAAGGTAATTATAACTTGCTTTTGTGTCGTCGTTAATGAACCATGCTTATAACAATCATTTAAACAACACACCAAATCTTCTCCTAGAATAGGCCACATAGCCAAATAAAATTCCTTTGTTAATCCATCATTTCCGGGCGTTTTTGACGTCCCCAGTTGTTTAAGGCTAGTATAACATTCACTATAGTAATTTCACCTTCACACGTACTTTTTTCATCTTCTAATAATTTAGGAGTATTAATTTGCGATAGGAATTCCAGGCATTCGCTCTCTGTTTTAGACGACTTCGGCTGGTACAATGAGCTATAGTATCGTTGAATTTGTTTTAAAATGTCTTCCGGCTGAGTATACACTCTATTATCTTTATCAATTAATTTCTTTATGTGGGTTTTGGCTTTGTTACGTTTTTCTAACGTTAAAAAATATTTAGTACTTTTCTCCCCTAATTCGTGCCATGTTGCTTTAGAACGTATAATAATTCCTTCTGTTATGTAATTACTTCTTTCTTCTAGAATTTTGCTCAATTTATCGTGCTCTGCAATCATCTTTTCGTTCTTTTCCCACTCATTGACGTTTTCAATACGGTTGATCTCCGATTCAATGTTTTGGTAAACCGTTCTACTTTTCCTCGCTAGGGATTTCGAAAATTTCATAGTAAATTTTCGCACCTCGTATTTGATTAACTCCCATCTAGATTGCGGGTTTAAAATTCCTTCATTAGTTAGACTACTTTTAGTATCCTTGATTAATAACTTTAACTTCATAACGTAGTCCGCATTTTCAGTGAGGGAGTTATTGAATTTCCAAAAGGATGGACCCTTATTTCCTTTTTGGATTGATTTTATGTCTAATGTTATGGCGGAGTGATCAGTAGCAGGTGCAGGAATTATATCACATTCCTCCACATAAGGCTGGAGTTCATCGGATATAAAAAAATAGTCCAGTCTACGGTGCAGATAACACTCTCGTTTACTACTTCGACCTTGCGCTGTACCGCACCAAGTAAACCGTTTAGCTGATGGGTTCCGTAATCTCCATATATCACAGAGATCCAATTCTAACATAATAGTTTCCATAGTTTCTATAGAACATATTTTTTGAGCAGGATTACCACCTGAGGTTTCCAAGTCTAGATCAAAAACAAAATTAAAATCACCTCCCCAAATAATAGATGTTTCCAGCGGATAATCTATGGTATTAATTTTGGCGATAATTTCTTTCAATAATATTATTTGGCTCTTTTCGTCATTCGGTGCATATACATTAACCACTAAGAAATTGCTTCCTTGTATTTCACAAAGCACAATTACATATCTACCTTTTTCATCTATAATCTTGTCTATACTTCTCATGTTTAACTTGTAACCAAACAGTATTGCCGTACCTTTACTGTTTGACGTCCCATGGGACATTGCTAGACTGCCTCTAAATCTATGTGACCAGTCGGTTTCAATGTCTGGAGTACTATGAGTTTCCTGAAGAAATGTGATACCGCTATCACCTTTATGTTTAACTATCCAATTAAACATTTTTCTACTTTTCTTATAATCTCGTAAACCTCGCACATTTAGTGATAGAACCCTAAAATTGAAATCATTCATTATCCCAGAAAGTAACGTTTTCCCATACTGCTGGCAAAGGTATTAGTTTTAATGATAAGTGACTTGAAAATTAATAAGAAGCAAAAAAGGAAAAAAAACCTAAACAAACAACGTACTACTATTATTAGTGCCTGTGGAATTTTCCAAGGTATGGTGAAAAAAACGCATGCCGTTAAATAGAACAATTATGTCTAATTGACTGAATCCTATTTTGGAGAGAAGAATTCACTCCTCGTTTACGATCCTTTTCCTTTTAGAAAAAATGAGGATAATTAGTGCAGTTTACGTCTCAACATATCACCGACTTTAAGTAAACAAGTGGTTGCAATTGTTATTCAAATTCAATACATTTCAATTTTACTTAACATCCTTGTGAACGAAAATTTAACTAAATGTGAAGTCTTACATTTTATTTCGGTAAACTACGAACTTGGCTAGCCTGACTATTACTTGAAGTTGGTTCCTTCAGATAGGCTGGTAGTGTTTCAACTGAATAACTCATGTTTCCAATAAACAGGTATTTCCCTTTTAAGTAACATCTAGTCTCGGTTGTGTTTCTATTTCGGGCTGTTTTAAGTGCCAAACGAAGAGTTTTCCTAGATGATGCGGATTTGGGAGAAAGATCTTCATCCAAATACACATCTCCAAACTTCTCGCTTTCTCTCAACCTTCTTTTATTGGCCCAGACAAAGTTTTTATCTGCTCTACTTACGAATCTGACGATTAATGGTCTTGGATGGTAACGAGAACCCTCTCCGTCGGCAGAATTGACGTTTGTTTTTCGGCCGATCCTGTGGGCTGCGTGTAATTTAACTTCATCCCTATTCGCTCCTACCTCTTCAATTATATCAAGGGCAATCTCTCTGCAGTCCTCTTCCGCGTCCTCTGGCACATTGTACACTCTCAGATTCTCTCTACGAGAATAGTCTTCTAGTTTCGTGATTCTGTCTTCACTTTCCGAGAGTAGAATTTTCATGGCGGCGTTTTCTTCTAGCGACTGGTCGAGCTGGCCTTTGAGGGCTTTATTGTGTTCTTTCAGGTCCTCTACTTCGCCCCATACATTTTCGAGGGATGTTTTAATCTCGGTCATGTCCTTCTTTACCTCGTTAAAGTTACCTTTTATGTCTTGCTTTAGAGCACACAGTTCCTCGTGTATATTACCAAAGTTCTCTTGCATTAACTTCTCAATGGCTTCCAACCGAACCTCCAGACTTGTCATTTCACTCTGAGTTTCTCCACTAGAGATTCTTGACCTCTTTTTTTCCTGTTTTCCTGACATTTTTAGGAGTTTTTAGTTACTTAAACACATACAAAAACTCTCCACTTGACGGAGCTATGAATTACACGTCCGCCCTGTACCGATACGCATGCTATACTATATTGCTCAATTATTTATTTATTTATTTTTATTTGTATACTTTTTATCACATCTTTCATTTTGAAAAACCGCAAGCATGTATACAATATAATTTTGTATCTTCTAGGAAAAGAACGATCTGATAAATTCAACGCGTATTTGTTGTCCCTCCTCAGTTTCATCAGTATCTTCATTACCGTCATTACCATCGTTATCTTTTGTTTCTTTCCCCTCTTCATTAAGTGGTAGATCTCGACAGAATTGTGCATGACACAGCAAACTACAACTACCTCACAACATTTCCCAGGTTTCAGTCTAAGTTTCTTTAAGCACTCCCAACGTCTCTTCGAAATGCAATGATTCTCTCTACTATAGCAATGGTGTTGATCTGCAGGCCTTGATGTAGCGCTTCTCTGATACCGTTATAGCGGGATGATCTATGATAGGAACTAGAAGCCATTCTAACAATGGATAACCACTATCACCAAGAGCCAAACCATGAGGCAAATGAGGCAATAACTATCCTTTACAAATTGGAATTCCTAAAAATTCGAGTCGTACAGTGTATAAATGAAACTGTGTCGGATGAATTTGAAACATTTCCAAACTACTTTAACAACATTCAACAAAACGAACTACACTATAAAAAGGGAAGAAAACTAGCACGGAATCTAAGACGGAGGCATCCGCAGAGCGAGTCTCCATGGAGAACACTTAAAAGAGCAATCTTGTAGCCAGATCCCATTTGTTTCTTACTGCGCATGCTCGACGAAAAAATAGGGCTCTGGAAGAATCCGATCCGGAAGTCCGTGAATCTGCTTTGTTTGACTTCCGGTGAAATTACATTGTTGGAACAGCCAATCAGAATACACAAAAATCGGATTCTTCCAGAGCCCTATTGTTTCGTCGAGCATGCGCAGTAAAACACTCTGGGTATGATTGTTAAAACAGGAGCATGAAATATTTCCTAACGATAATCATAGAAATAATACAATCATTAAATAATTAATTAATTAATTAATTAATTAATGTTCGGTATCTAGCGCATAGCTAAAGGAATAAAAACCAGCCTATCTGATGTAGTTTCGCCCAACTAGATTAAATTCCATTTCCCAAGACATTTTGCTAACACAAATGGGTATACCATTTCCAGGGGGGTGGGGTAGGGAATAATTGTAATTTATAGCTTGGTGGTGTTAATGTTTGGTATGTTGCACTAAGTCAACGGGAATTAAAACTAGCCTATCATATGTAACTTCGACCTGCTAGCTCAAATCTTTGCGTTATTACTCGCGCAAATGAAGTGAACCTTGCAAAACTGAGGGAGGAGGGGTGGGAAATCGTTTTAGTCAAATCCAAACTCAGCACTGATAAACTTGATCATCTTAACGACCCCCATGGCTCATTTCGCTGTGGTAATAATTGTCTAACTTGTAACTACATTAATCACGGCCAAACTAATTATTTCATTCGACTGGCGAGATCAGGCCCATCAAACATCACATTGACTGTAATTCTAAAAATCTCATATACATGGTTCATTGTAAACGCTGTAATTATCAATACATACTTATCTTTATTTATACATGGAAAATCATCAGTTACATACATAGATAATAAACACTAAAATATGAAACTGTTTTACATGAAAGCCATGTTGCAGGGACGAATAAGAAAAATAGGAATGTCATATATAAGAAATATTTACATAAGGTTAAAATAACTCGATTTCGTAAGATTAAAAATGAAGTTATTTAAAGGAGAAACTAAGCGTCGCCTTAAAGATCGCTTTAATGAACACCGACGCCCTGTTGACAAACCTACTAACAAATCTAAAGCTACTGCTGTCTCTGATCATTTTCTTACTAACAACCATTGCCCTAATGACATGCAATTAATTCCCTTAGAACTACTCATCCACTCTAAGAGACAAGCCTCGTAGGGGACCTTGAGTCCTATTGCTTGTTTCCTGTGGCGTTACGCCCAAATGTTGTAAAAAAAAATAGAGATGGCGTACGCAAGGCTCGCGAGGCATTTCTTATTGATAAAGGACAAACATTAGAACCTAAAGGCATGAATAGAAAGGAAGAAATGTAATTTTATACTACTCAGTCTCTACTATGGAATTGTATTTATCTTAGTTTTCTATCACGCCCACTCATCACTTGTAATTTTATCTCCTAGTCTCACATTCATGTTTTCAAAATTTAAAATTTGTAACTAACGGTTTCTTGCCATATACTTGTGAACCCTGAAGAAGGTTGGCCATGCCAACCGAAATATCGGTAGTAATTATATATATTTCCCAGTAACCGTACAATCAGCCTTTCATCTTGCCTTGAAAATCATATGCAGTTCCTGTTAATAACGGTGTCCTCCCCATTAAAAGTGTCTTGCATGAAGTTGCAGCTTTAAAATCTTACTTTCGGTACTAAATACGACGAACACAAGATATTGTTTGCAAATTTTGATTAAAATCTGCGAACCTTGCAAAACTGAGGGGGGAGGGGTGGACAATCATATGCATTTCCTGTAAATAACGGTGCCCTCCCCATTAAAAATGTCTTGAATGAAGCTGTAGCTTTAAATTCATAGTTTTGGTGCTAAACACGACGAACACAACATATTTTTTTTTCAATTTTGGGTAAGATCTACGAACCTTGCAAAACTGAGGGGGAGGGGTGAAAAAGCATATGCATTTTCTCTTGATAGTAGTACCCTCCCCCATTAGAAAGAGATTGAATAAAGTTGCAGCATCAAAATCATAGTCTTGGTTCTAAACTTGATTAATACAACATATCGTTTGCGAATTTTGCGTAAGATCTGCAAAGTTTACAAAAATTAGGGGGGAGGGGTGGAAACCATTCTATGATTATCGTTAGCGGTATCCACTTGTAATAATAATAATAATAATAATAATGTCTTTATTCACCTAATAAAATATATATGAAATGTTACAATATTTAAGAATAAAAATCTCACAAATTTAACGCACGTAGCTCACAATTAAGGACATACTAATTTATACTATTAATAAAGCTATTTTTGAAAAGCTCGGTGTTTACTTTCGGCATGAAACAACTTTTTGACCTAAGACGAATAGACGAATCCTTAAACCTAGGTTGAAGTGTAAAAAGTGGGTGTGTCGAGTTATTGCTGATATTATGAAATAGTTTTCTATCGGCTTTCTCTAAAAGTTGGTGAATAAGATATAAGTTCTAGACGTATACCTCCTCTTGTAGCATCTCTTGAGAAAACATTGCACAGTTGATAAGTCCGCTTCACTCGCTCCATATACTGGTAGACAGTACATTATTTTCGGTAGCACGATGGATTTATAAAGATGATCTACCTCTGCCTGTGTGTATCCTTCCTTTCTTAGGCTCCTTATAACATACAAACATTTGTTGGCGTCTTGGAGTTTTTCTTTTACGTACGTGGTAATTAAACTTACAATCTGACTGAAGCGTGACCCCGAGCACAGTGAGCTTTTCGTGTTGGTGAATATCATGCAGAACAGGATAATTAGATGGATTTCCTTTCTTACTTAAAATTAATTCCTTGCACTTTGATGTGTTGCAACTCCTTAAGTACTGGAACTATAATAGTAGAATCGTCTGCATACTTGATTAAACTGGTGTCTATAAGCTCATTAATTTCTAAATCATTTAAAAATAAATTGAACAAGTAAGGCCCACTTACACTACCCTTATTTACTTTTCTCCAACTGCATGTAATTCCGTTGCTGATAACTCTTTGTTTTCTACCCTCTAAAAAGGTAATATACCAATTTATAGATTAGACTTTGTTTTTTTCAAAATGCAAATCCTAAAAAAGAAAGATCAATTACTCAATCTACAAATTGTTCTCGCAGAAGAGAAATTAAGTCAAATTTCTGAATATGTAGTAACGCTCTTTAATATATTAAAATTCGTTTATTGGGTTGTGACTTTTGATATCGCAATTAAACAATATTTATGTAAACTAAACTTCATTCGACAAAATAGACATTGAACGTAAGTATACTGATCCCGTATATTCACTTACGATAAGTATGTTTTGTGCAACACCCTTACGAGAACCCGTAACGGATTCTTAAGTATTCCGCTTGAGTGAGCTCTTACGTGGAGGCTTCAAGCAACCGGGCCCTGGGCTCTAGCAGATCGAGCAATCTGATTGGCTAAAACAAGCAGAAATATTATTAAGACTCAGAGGAAGGCCTATCTCCTGTTTCGACTACTTTGTTTTTGATATGATTTTTTGCTACTTACTCCGTTCTGTATCAGTTAATAAAAACTAAATACTTTTGCGATCCTTTAAGCGCCTTCCAACTACATAACTGTCTTTGTACGTGTAGGTATCTGTGGATGGCTCTTGGCCTAGTTCTCCTGATCGACAGCTGCTAGTACCGCCTGAGAGAGATTCTGATGTCAATGCCAATGAACAAGACCAAGAAGCCGAGGAGCAGCCCAAGGAAACACTTGAATCCCATCCTGCTCGACCAGTCTTAAAGGGTACATGATTTATGTTGATCTATTTATCATTAGACTCTCTACAAAGACAGGTTGTTACTCGGTTATCAAACCGGCGTCAGTCTGGTGAGACCGACAGTCTGAATTCGAGGCCGACGTGGTCTAACCATTTGCAGTTCGAGAACGAGATTGTTTCACGGTCAGATCAGTCATCACACATGCATTCACACTCAATCATCACACATCCACACTCCCTAGCATCCACACTCAATCATCACACATCCACACTCCCAAGCATCTACACTCAATCATCACACATCCACACTCCCTAGCATCCACAATCAATCATCATACATCCACACTCCCTAGCATCCACACTCAATCATCACACATCCACACTACCAAGCATCCACACTCAATCATCACACATCCACACTCCCTAGCATCCATAATCAATCATCATACATCCACACTCCCTAGCATCCACACTCAATCATCATACATCCACACTACCAAGCATCTACACTCAATCATCACACATCCACACTCCCTAGCATCCACAATCAATCATCATACATCTACACTCCCAAGCATCCACACTCAATCATCACACATCCACACTCCCTAGCATCCACAATCAATCATCACACATCCACACTCCCAAGCATTCACACTCAATCATCGCACATCCACACTCCCTAGCATCCACACTCAATCATCATACATCCACACTACCAAGCATCTACACTCAATCATCACACATCCACACTCCCTAGCATCCACAATCAATCATCATACATCTACATTCCCAAGCATCCACACTCAATCATCACACATCCACACTCCCAAGCATCCACACTCAATCATCACACGTCCACACTCCGACACAAGCATATGATTGATTGTGGACGCTTAAGAAGTGTGTACCACGTGTAATAATGACGTTGCGTTTCAACAGGCGCGAAGAGCTTTCCACTTGCAATCGTAGCGAATGGTGACATCAAGCCAGGAGCACCACTAGAAACACGTGAACGAAGCAAGAGCGAGATCTTGGGCCCACGACCATTATCAGGAGATATGGCCTCCCTACAAGCACAGTCACTGGACAAGGAAAAATCAAGCAGTACACAGAGTTTAGTAGGGCAAGTGTTAAACGACGAAGGACTTAAAGTGCAAGATGATGATACAATAGTAAGGGTAGTTGAGCAAGAAATAGCTGAAGCTTTTGATATTTCAACTGATCAATTAAATGACGCTGCCGAGAGACTACTATCTGAGCTCGAGGCGACCCTTGATGACGAGGACACTCTTGAAAACAACGCACGAGCTAATTTAAGAACTGCAGACAAGACTGAGGATGAAGAACAATCGACTTTCTGGAGAAAAGGACTAGAAAATGTACCCGATAGCTGTATAGTGATAACCGATCTTTGATAACCAGAGAAACTATTTTCAGTATTATCATCATAAAAGCCATCCATTAAAGAAACAAATCACCAGTCCTGGATTCATAATATATAGCGAACAGCGTTTTAAAATAAATGAAAACAATATGGAGTTCCAGAGCTCTGGTATTCATTGAATAGATAGGGTCACGCAACTTGGTTTGGCGTGACAGTACAAGCTTCAATCGGCTCAGTGCGTTACCCAATATCTTGGAGATATTGTATTGGTGCAAAGGGTGTCATCCCACTGTTTGCTATGAGAACCAGACAAGTTTAACCAAGGAGGAAAGCAGATATCTTAATAGTAAACTAGCTTGCTCTAGGGATAATAACGCCAATGTGTTAAACCACCTTGAGCGACTCCGTGACAAGAAAAACCGAGGTGAATTACATCGGGACTTGCCTATAAACACGTCGCATTTTTGAACTTCAGGAGAAGTGTTGACATGGAGTGGGATATAAATTACATTGGCACATGTTGGTAACTCTTGGAATGCCGACGTGAATTGCCTGAAGGATTACCGGCAAACAACGGTACAGGTAGACTCACGCTGTAATATTGCCGGCGGTAATTGCTTTGAAATAGGGTTGGCACATGTTGAAAGATGTCCTGCAACACTGAGCGCAACAATGCCGGTGGTAATTGCTTTGAAATAGGTTGGCACACATTGCAAGATGTCCTGCAACTCTGCAGAGATGGACACACGGATTAGTTTCGCTGTTGCCGGCAATGCTGCGCGCAGTATTACAGTGTGTCCGTACCTTAATGGAAGCACAGTTGTGTTAAACGTTCGTGGTAAATCCTGGCATTGCATTCCTCGTGCTAAGCTGTTGTCTTCCTCGACGTAGCTGGAAGGGGCACTGTCAATCCAATTAAACTTTCGAGTTTCTTTAAAACAAAACTACAAATATACCATGTCCTGATATGCTTTTCAATTCAAAAAAATTTGGTAGAGGATGGTAAAGATTAAAGTGGATTACAAAATATGTTTCTAAAAACTTGATTTCGGATTTCGGTTTCCGATTTGAAGTTGCTCTAAATTTCTCTTAAAAGCAGTATTTTTCATCCACTCGAATCTTTGCCATCCTTCATCAAAATTGTCTCCAATTTTCTCCAGTATACCTAGAAAGCATACTCTGCTTATCTGAGTAGTCATATTTGTATTTCGTCATTTCGGGGGTTGGCAGTGCCCCTTTAAAAGTCCTGGTTGTGTAACGTCAGTTGTCCTATAGCCAGATAACCAGCAGTCTAGCAGGCTTGGTAGTACTTGGGTTGATACTATAGGGGTTACTACTACGCTCAAAACAAAAGGGAAAATTAGCAAAAGGGAAAATTAGCAAAAGGGAAAATTAGCAAAAGGGAAATTCGTATGACGCTTAAATTTGATTATTTTATTTTTATGAGGTTAAATTATTTGAACAAAACTCATATGCAGGTAATCTTCCATCTGAATTTTCATCGGGAAGTATTGCAACAATTTTAAAGTTGGAAGTAATCAAAATAATGAATAGTTTTATATTGTTGAATTGGTTTCAAACGTTATTTATTTGTTTGTGTCTCGTTTACCGTGAAAGAAAAGAATAGTATTCGGGAGTTTGGCCGATAATTTAACCTTCTCGAGTCGAACCGCAGTTGAACGAAACAAAACCGCACTTCTTTGAAGTTGTGACTGTATAAAGTTTGAAGGTAAAGCAAGATTGTATTTGCTCGTTTTAAATTCTCATTCTAGATATTTTGACCGTTTGCCACTAACTCATTATGACTTTCCACAATTGCCTGGTGTCCTTGAGATTCCAGCGTTTACTAAAACACTCCCACTTAGCCAGTTGGGAGTGAAGTAGTTTTTTTGGCGTCAAACAAGCGGTGTAGGTTGCTTCCTGTGATTGATAGTGAGAATGCTGTCTATGTTTTGTAGTTTTGTAGTGGTTTATAGTGCGAAGGTAATATTGTAGAATTTTTCATATTCAAATATTTGGATGTGCTGTTAGCGCTAAAAATCAGGCACTATTACCATGTTTATAACTGTTAGAATACTCGACAATTTAGAACATTTTAACAATACAATACATCAGTACTAGTCTATGTATGTATACATCAGTACTAGTCTATGTATGTATATATCAGTACTAGTCTATGTATGTATATATCAGTATACTAGTCTGTATGTATACATCAGTACTAGTCTATGTATGTATACATCAGTACTAGTCTGTATGTATATATCAGTATACTAGTCTGTATGTATACATCAGTACTAGTCTATGTATGTATATATCAGTACTAGTCTATGTATGTACATGTATATATCAGTACTAGTCTATGTATGTATATATCAGTACAGTACTAGTCTATGTATGTATACATCAGTACTAGTCTATGTATGTATACATCAGTACTAGTCTATGTATGTATACATCAGTACTAGTCTATGTATGTATATATCAGTACTAGTCTATGTATGTACATGTATATATCAGTACTAGTCTATGTATGTATATATCAGTACTAGTCTATGTATGTACATGTATATATCAGTACTAGTCTATGTATGTATGTATATACATCTAACATTTTCAGTAATATAATTTTGTACGATCGGATTACAAATTTTATTTTGTTTTACTCGGTGATAGATAAAAATGGGGGATTTTCTTCAAAACGTTAGTTGAAGTTCACAATAGTCTTACCTATTAATAGATTTCATGGTTACGGTGATCGATCAAAGCTTAGCACCGGCGAAACCTGAAGTCGAGGCTAGGGGGAACAAGCCATTGGCAGGCCCCACAGGTTGTTCACCGTGGCCTCACTTTGGAGTTTCGAGTGTGGTGCCAGTTACTGCTATTAACCTGATGCTAGCTCCCAAGAAGAATTCCTACAACGATTTGATTGTGTGTGAAGAATCCACGAGAGTGTGTGTTCAAGTGCATATGAGCCCTAACCAGTTAACAGTGATTTAAAGGTCAAAGTGCATATGAGCCCTAACCAGTTAGCAGTGATTTAAAGGTCAAAGTGCATATGAGCCCTAACCAGTCATCAGTGATTTAGAGGTCAAAGTGCATATGAGCCCTAACCAGTCATCAGTGATTTAAAGGTCAAAGTGCATATGAGCCCTAACCAGTCATCAGTGATTTAAAGGTCAAAGTGCATATGAGCCCTAACCAGTCATCAGTGATTTAAAGGTCAAAGTGCATATGAGCCATAACCAGTCATCAGTGATTTAAAGGTCAAAGTGCATATGAGCCATAACCAGTCATCAGTGATTTAAAGGTCAAAGTGCATATGAGCCCTAACCAGTCATCAGTGATTGAAAGGGCAAAGTGGAAAACAAAATGACCGACAGGAAAACAATATATTAATGTCTGCCATTTTCGTTTATTAAAGATCAAATTTCAATGACGTCATTTAAGTCCACTCCACTTATTAAAAGATATTTCAATAATATTGCAGGGATCAAATGTGACGCCTGGAACACAACTGAACAAAATAAACATATTCAATGTTATCACTCAATAGTCCAGTTTCGTATTCGAAAATTACCGCTGAATGCGATGACTACAGACGCATGTACGCAGGGTTATCCTCAATCTGAAGTAAAACATTCATAAATACCAGCGAGAAGGTGGGCTATTCACAACACTGTTTGTTGTAGTTTCGCGTTTTGTGCCTTCTCTAGTTTCGAATACGAAACTGCACTATTCATGTTCAACTCATTTGCACAATTTGACGTAAGTGACGTCATTTCAAGTATTTGTAACGCATTTAAAAGCTCATTCAATTTCTAGATCGCAGAGTTATATTACGCGTGTGATTTTCAGCACGCGCTGGAGACGCAACAGTTTTGCAGAAAATCGCGTCGCCTGCGCTAGCAAAAAAAATGCTTGTGTACGTATGCGCGGCTTTATGCTTTGGTTGTTGTGTGTACTTGAACTGAACTTGAACTGTCACAGAATGGAAGTTGGGATGCCTTGCCCTTAGTGCGTTTGTTTGTTTCTACGGTGTGTGTTACCCTGTCTAGTGTCCCGTGTACTTTTCTTTTATAGTTGATATATGTTTATTTAGTTTTTTTGTGTATTTATATCTTCTGTAATATACGTACTTCCACAGAAATACTGTTTTCATGTTAACGTGCACCTAACCCCTTTTGCAATTTTTACACATATGAATCTTTGAAAGGTTTTGAGTACTTCTGCGAATAATTTTTTGGCTTACAGAGAATATTCTATGTTCTAGGCTTGTTTGAAATGGTGAAAATTTGACCTTTCCTGACCGCGTAAGAAAAAGCCTGGGTCGATTCTGGATCTTACGTCACCTCATTAATGCATTATTCTCCATGGCGCCTTTCTATCACAACAACATCGATATATAGAGAATATACACAGTCTGTGAGTTGTTAGTAAAGATAACAGTTATTTTAGACAAAATGCTAAACATTTATTCAACTTATTGCAAAGTCGAATGAATTAGATGACGTAAGATCCAGAATCGACCCAGGCTTTTCCTTACACGGTCATGGGTCAGGAAAGGTCAAATTTTCACCATTTCAAACAAGCCTAGAACATAAAGCATTCTTTGTAAGCCAAAAATGTCTTCGCAGAAGTACTCAAAACCTTTCAAAGATTCATAGGTATAAAAGTTAGGTGCACTTTAAGTTACGTAATTTGCTACTGTTTTTATCATCAAATCTACAAAAGGAATTCTTTTTTGGAGCAGCATTCGTTAAACTGAGTTGGACTTCAGAAAATAGAGCATTATGTATCTATTCCGCGAATAGACACCAAATTAGACTATTCAATCCATCGATGTAAGGGGTGTTCCTCATCTCATCACTTGGACCCTAGTGTTTGTTCACTTCTGATACACATTATTTTGCTAATGGACAGCAATCTTTTAGTTTTATATGAATAAATCGTAAACTTTTTTCTGAAGCTCGACAACAGTATCACGATATTCAAACCCGGGGGAGGGGGCATCCATGACGTTATTAGGGATATGCGGCGGCACGGTACCGAGGCTGGTTTGAAGCAAGACTATTTGGCAACTGGGTTAATTGTAACAAATAATTTGGCAACCAGGTTAATTGTAACAAATAATTTGGCAACCAGGTTAATCGTAACAAACAATTTGGCAACCAGGTTAATCGTAACAAATAATTTGGCAACCAGGTTAATCGTAACAAATAATTTGGCAACCAGGTTAATCGTAACAAATAATTTGGCAACCAGGTTAATCGTAACAAATAATTTGGCAACCAGGTTAATCGTAACAAATAATTTGGCAACCAGGTTAATCGTAACAAATAATTTGGCAACCAGGTTAATCGTAACAAATAATTTGGCAACCAGGTTAATCGTAACAAATAATTTGGCAACCAGGTTAATTGTAACAAATAATTTGGCAACCAGGTTAATCGTAACATAATTTGGCAACCTGGTTAATCGTAACAAATAATTTGGCAACCAGGTTAATCGTAACAAAAAAATTGGCAACCAGGTTGATTGTAACAAATAATTTGGCAACCAGGTTAATCGTAACAAATAATTTGGCAACCAGGTTAATCGTAACATAATTTGGCAACCAGGTTAATCGTAACAAATAATTTGGCAACCAGGTTAATCGTAACAAATAATTTGGCAACCAGGTTAATCGTAACAAATAATTTGGCAACCAGGTTAATTGTAACAAATAATTTGGCAACCAGGTTAATCGTAACATAATTTGGCAACCAGGTTAATCGTAACAAATAATTTGGCAACCAGGTTAATCGTAACAAATAATTTGGCAACCAGGTTAATCGTAACAAATAATTTGGCAACCAGGTTAATATTAACAAATAATTTGGCAACCAGGTTAATTGTAACAAATAATTTGGCAACCAGGTTAATTGTAACAAATAATTTGGCAACCAGATTAATCGTAACAAATAATTTGGCAACCAGGTTAATTGTAACAAATAATTTGGCAACCAGGTTAATTGTAAAAAAAATATTAAATGTTATGGAAATCGGGGTAAATTTTGAAAACGTATGTCAATCTGTGTTATATATTGGGCAAACCGGTCTACGCCACGCACCTATATTTATTATGCACGTCCTCTCCCCGCTCTGGTATTCAAGTAACAGCTGTGAACGACTTTAATCGAAATGGTGAACACATCAGTTGATATTTTCGATTTATTTTGGTATTTCTTTCTTTTTGGGAGATGACAATTCACTATTTGAGAGTAATTAATAATTGCGGGGCCATTTTATTTCGGTGGCTACTGGGCTAGAGCAGCGTCAGTCTTAGGAAATTGAACTTTTAATATATCAATGTTACTTTATTTGTAGTACGTCGAGGTAATGTGTCTTTGTCGTTTTGTTCTCTAGCTCAGTAGCCACTTCAAATGCAAGGTGGTTGCCTGATCAATACTTGGCCCCTTAGATCAGTTCTTCCATCTGCAATTTGTAACCTTAGTAAATAATATGCCAGGGGGAGACAGTAGGCGATTAATTTATTTGAAAAATATGTGGCAAGTTTCGAATATGAAGCAAGCTACAGTGGAAAAACTGCACCTCTTCCATTAGATGTAAACTAGAGATTCCGACATAATTTCCAAGGTGTTTAAAACACATTTCCATCCGTTGGAAGTGTGCAAACCATGGAAATTCAAACTTCCAACTATTTTCCAACAAACTTCCCATGTAAGAGGTCCTGTTTATCCAATGCCATAGCACGAGTAGCATCTTTCTTTGTCGCGAGATCACAATGATAGCAAAACACAAGGCAAGCAACGAATTAGAATTAACCTCTTGAATGTCCAACCATTGCAAATATATTCTCGACAGCATTTAAGCACCAAGATTGGAGCTCCTTTTTAATAGTACTCTATACCCAAGCCTTGTTAAGGCTTCTTGCGAATCACTGATACGGCTTGATGGTGCTCTCATCTCAGAAGTACACGGGGAAGATTTGAGTTTGCTATATAATAAAATACCGTGCTTTCTTATTAAACCGTTTTCGTGCACGTTCAAGCCTTGTCAGTGATAACGGGGCGTCGTGTTGCTGTACGTCCTACAGTGGAGCAGATTTCGTATGGCTGTGGAACGAGTACGGCAAGACTTTTGCACAACCGTGCATTCACCGTAGTACCATATTGCGGTACGAATTCCACTCCAATGTCGGTGTGTTGGTCTTTGGCTATTCAATTTCTAAACTGAGCTGTCGTTCCTAATGGGGAATATTTTTGTAGGTTATTATTTATTCTCTCGACTAATGTCAGAGGCCAGTGTGGCGTATAATTTTTTTTATTGTAGACCAATTTCCTACTTGGCTGTAAATACAAATTAATTTTATACCAATCCAGTTAAGTGCCTGCAAGGCCGTATAATATTAGATTGCTTTAAGATATGTGGAAAGGTATGCAATAAAGTTATTTTATACAAATATAATACCTTATTACTCTTTGATCTTTCATTGTAGTTTCTGTAAATAGACTATTTTCGTGCCCGTTTGGTCCCCAATCAGAACACCATTTTCGTACCCACTTGGTATCGCATATTACCGTACAGTAGATTCTCCCATAGTCCGGTCACTATCAATAAGAACAAAATATTGCGCATATTTTGGGACACCTGACCAGCGTGAAGGCGCGCAAAAACCTGGGAGCGAGGTTGGATTTCTCCCAGTTGGTCCCACATCGTGTTCATTTGGTCACCGCATCAAACACGGGGTATGCATGTTGAGAAAACAAGAAAAATACACGTAAACAACAACATGAGATTTTGTTCGTGTTTTAAACAGTACTTATTTACACTTGCAAGATGCCGCCATAGATTTAAACCAACATGCATTCATGCCAACCTTAAAAACAATTGTAATTATTACTTACTGGTCTGACAGCCCCGTTTCTGAAATCCCCATAAAAATACCGCAGACTAATGTTTACTTGGTAAGAAAATACCACGTCTAACATCAATATGGACTCTCCCCCGAGAGTAGCCCATAGGTCGGCTAAACGTTATGGACTCCCTCCCCCGAGGGTAGCTCATTGTGAGGTCGGGTAGATGCTGTGTACACGAATATGAAGTCAAAGGACCACAGCAAAGCTGATACACAACGCATCCTCGCTCTACAATTACCAATAATCAGTAAATGGCAAACACGCTTGAAATACCGATTATTGGTAATACTACGACAAATCCTAACCCGAACCATAAACCGAACCCTAACCATCGGACGAGTTCGCGGGTAAACGACGGGTTCTCACTCACTAGAGCTAGGGTTCGCAGGTAACAAGAAGAGAAGGTAAACGAGAGAAAATCTTTTTGAGCGCTCCTACTCGGGCTTGAACTCGTAATCGTTTGCGTGTTGTGCTTGGCAGTGCAGGCGTCACGACCACTACACTAAGCGCGTCTACCGCCGTTCGGATTTGGACAATTGTTTATCTTTATCCTTGACTGGTTTTAAGAATGTCATTGTTCAATTTGTGTTCCAGAATTAGCGATTATTAAATAATTGAAGAGCAAAAGCCAATTACTGATTATTGGTAATTCTAGAACGAGGATATGTTGTGATACAACGTAGATATAGATCGATTTCACTTAGGTCACGTGAATCCTAAAAATCTTTATTGCTGATTCAAATAAAATCAAGGTGCGTTTTTCTGAAAGAGAACTAAAAATTACGTATTTTTGACAAGTTTTATCAATCTAGGATATTTCTCGCCCAAAATATAAGCGATCAAATGTGCGCCATGTTTACAGTAAAATGTATGGCGCCGCCATCTTGGTGTACCTCCAAGGTACACCAAGATGGCGGCCAGATTACCAAGTTTCATTAAAGTTCACAATTACCAAGAATTCTGACCTAAAATGTATCTATTTGCATAGATATTCACTTATTTGACTTGTTGGTTTGTATTTAGAAGGTTTTTGGCTGAAAGTTGCACTAATTTGACTCCTCAAAATACGTGACTGGTGAGTGCGTGACTCAATTCGCTTCATCGATATCTCCGGAACAAAGTGAAAGAAACCGATGAAATTTGGTGTGAAGCCGTGCTTAGGTGAGCTCTAAACTGTATCAAAAGCACAACTTGGTAGAGTTCATAGTTTCGAAGTTAGCAATTTGATGACGTCACATGAAATCGATCTATTGGTCATATAGGACAGCGCACTCTGACGTAAGCCATTGTGATTTATATGACAACCAGAAATCTATTGGCTAATAAAACAAACGAGAGCAAAGCGGGTCTTTCAAATTTTGGTTGGCATATTTGATAACAACGGCAATATTTGCAAACAAAGCGCCCTCCTATTGAATACAATATTTCAGCTGGGCACCAGCCTTCTTCAGGTGCTAGATGTTATTAAAGGGGCTGTGTCATGGTGTTACGCATGTCTGGAATCAATGTTCGATTGGTGGCTGTTAATTGGCTACAGACAGTTAAAATTCCCTCAATGCTTCATTGAAATACTACGCAAAAGTGTCCTTGAAGACAACGTATATAAACAGTTTATTTGTTATTTTGCAGATTTTCTGTGAATTTAACCATCCCACATGTGCGCGAGATTCGTCAGTTCATTTGAAAATCGCTGACAATAACTGTCCGGTCCGGTCAGCAAATTCACCATGACACAGCCCCTTTATAGGGGCCCATTGACATATTCCGTTGCTATGCAACACCGTTGCTATGCTCGCAGGAGCAGATGCGATTTTGACTTCCGGTTTACGCTAGCCTGAGGCGATTTCTCAGGCTAGTTAAAAGCGTGTCCACCGGCCACCCGATAGTTTTAATACTTACACATGTTTATAAGTTATATTCGTGGTTTACCTGAAAGGTTTTCATGAATGAATGAAGTAAAGTGTTCAAACGTCGGAGCAAGCCGTAGCGGGTGCTTCAGTGTCGCTAGAAAATGAAAAGTTTGGTTTATCGTGTGAAAGAAAATCATACTTGACAAGAAACTCAATCCGATAATTTTGAAGGAATCGTTCAGGACTCGAAAGGCGCCTAACTGTACTTGAACCTAGAGAAAGGGAAATAATTTATAATTTGTACCGAGCAAAAACGTAACGGCAAGCGTACGGCGGGAAATCGTCGATGAATTGGAAAGAAACTTGTATTGGTTTCTCAGATGTAGCCGAGCTCTTCCCGCTGTTGATAGATTGAAAGAACGTCTTGTAAATAATATCTATAGTTGTCAAAGATATAGAAGATGAAATAGCTGCTTCCAGCGAGAACATGGCTTCTAAAACACGAAGAAAAGTACGGCCACTCAACTGAGAAGTCGAGTGATTTTCGACCGGCAGGTTTTCAACTCAAATCTTCCACAAACATGCACACTTTTGGTTCCAGATAATGCTTTCGGGTTCCTGGTAAAGTTGCGATTGAACCTCAGTGCAACTAATTAAAATACAGGTCAGTTTTCATCCTTAAGAAAGTATTTTTGATGTCGGAAAACAAACTGTTGTGAATGCCATGAGATTCAAGTGAAAGTTGTCGAATATCGATTTAATTTTAGCTTGATTTCTAATGGCTCTTCGGTTTGCCGCGAAATGTGTTCCTAGTATGTGCTCCACTTCCTCCACACAGTCCGAAGGTCATTGCAGACAATCAAGCTAGCTCATTGCAGACTGGAGTATTCAGCCAAGCCCCAAAACTGTCGGATGAAATAGGAGAAAATACACATCCTGTTCGACCAATTATTGTAGACTTTACTGCAACAACAGTTCTGCGACAATTTCACGACCACAAAACAGGCACTTTTGCGCATGCGTTATTTTTCACTTCCGGTTTCTAAAAATCCTAAACATTTTGCGCGCTTACCAAACTTTTTTGTTGTTGACCATGTTGTCCACAAATTCAAGCATGGATTTTGGAAACCGACAGTTATGGCTTTTCATTCGCCAAAAAAGCTTAAAATTGGGCTGAAAAGTGTTGTAAAATATTCATTTTTTGTCGTAATGGCAAACGCATGCTCAGTTTTATGCGCCTTAATTCGTAGGTTCGGAAAATATTCATAAATTACTAGTAGATCAAGAATCCTTTGAGAGTTTAGAAATTTTCTGATTTTGATGACGTCACTTGATTACGTCATCAGACTACAATACTTTACCCTAGGAGTCACCTTGACAATAATTATTGCCCACTCTTTAATTTTCCGGGTTTTACGAGGGTGCAAACTTTCCCTAGCAACGGCCAATTTAAATATGTCAATGGGCCCTTAATGAAGAGTTCTGAAAAATTATTACTGATTATTTCATGGTTTTCTATGGAATACGGGCGAATATTTCACGAGAAATTTGTATTTTTGATATACCAAAATAATATGAATTTCGAATAGTCCAGGCTAAATCTATCTCCTCCTTCAAAACAAAGCTTGATCATCACTTCCTGTAAAATTAACTGATGCAGCTCTAATTACTTTTCTTTTTCATTATTTTATTTATTTATTTATCTATAAGATAGATAGATAGATAGAATAACGATATATATATATATACGTAGAGAATGTCGTCTACGGCTTTTGCTGGTTTTCAGGTTTTTCCCGTGTACGCGTAGGTTTTCAGAGAGCCAAAAGGCAGCCTCGGCCAGGGGGGTGGGGTGGGCGTAGTGGTATACCCTAACACTGTATTGTGACATTCAAATCATGTCAAAATAGTGCCGTGCACTTTATACCAGAAAATCCCAAAACAAATATACTAAATGTAAAAATATACTAAATGTAAAAATATACTCAATTACTGTGCGACTACTGTAACCCTTGGACAACGAGAACCAATCACAGGGCCACTTAGACAACGAGAACCAATCACACTGGAGAAAGAAAACAAAGCATTCCAACTTATAGTTATTTGAGCCAATCAGTGTCGAGTACAAGACAATAGCATTTCAACTTGCTCGAGCTTCGATGCAGTAACAGGCAAATTTGGTGGTCGAAGTCTTTCGAATAAAGAAAATCGCGTGGATCTACTAGGATTTGTAAGCTGGAATGCTTCGTTTTGCAATGTTTAGTTCTCGTTGTCCACGTGGCCCCGTTACAGTAGTCACACTGGAGCAGATTGCGTATGAGTGGCACAAACTACGGCACGGTTACTTTGAAATGGTTTCCCTATTGTTTGTCCAATCAAATTACTGACAGAGTTACGGTACAGTAAGTTACAGCACGGTTACGGCTACTGACATGCCGTAGTTTGCCACACTCATACGAAATCTGCTTTATATAAAAACCCGTGTATACCAGCATATCCCTGGCCGACCCTGACAAGTAGCTCAGCTCAGCAAGCGTTCTCTCGGATTTTCAGTGCAGATAACGACTCCATGCAATCAGTACGCTCCAGTACATGGGACACGTTTTGTTAGTCTTGCAGTCCTACTTCTTTCTCTATCTGAATCAGGTATTTAGCGTCAAGCGGAAGGGGTTGGTAGAATTGGTCATCCATGCTCTCACACTGTTAAAACAGTAAATACATTTTTACTGAGCACGCACATGACGACCGACCGACGCTGTCTGACTGTCTGACTAGTTTATAGACTCCTTCGCAGCCGATATTTGTGTCGTCACGCAACGTCACGCAACGCTTCAAATAACGGCTGCGAACGAGACTATGTCTTACGTGGTTACACTCGAAATGTGTTAAGTTAACTAAACTAGAACTTACCAAGCTTTCTCATTGTTCTGACCCCGGGTTCTGCTCTAAATGTATTAGGTCCCTTTTTCCTTTTTCAACAATTACAAATTCACAATTAACTTCATTAATTCATATTTCTGAAAAGCAAAACAACAACCTTTCTCGTAAAAATGGTACTAATTACAGAGATGCAATTGTTTATAGAAAAAAATGCAAAATTTGCAAGAAACTTGGATAAAGTTTCATCTCTGTATGTTAATAATTATTTTTAATAAGTACCTATGCTACTATACTACTATTTTCTAGAGATTCTCTGAAGTAATTTAAATTCTGCATTGCAACTTTATAAATTAACTTTTTCCCTACCTAGATAATAATTAGAATTACATGTTTATTGCCTCTTGATTTTATTATATTACTGTCATTTGTTGACTGACTAGGTAGTTCTGACTCGTTAGCCTTATGTTTTTTTTCAGAACTTTCCTTCTTTGTTTAACAAAATTAATTAAAATATTAATGTATGTGTGTGTACAAGCGTGTGTTAAACATCTGTAATTGTAAAATAAGTTCCACCCAGAGTAAAATAAACTTCTTGTTCTTGTTCTTGAACTGAAGTACGACCCAAAAATAACGATAAATTATATAAAGAAAATTAACATGAAAAAAAACAAAAAATAACTGGTAGAATAAAGGGAAATCAGCGAAAAAGGTTCACAAGAAAAGAGAAAAGGAAAAATGAAAAACATCGAAACTTTGAGCGCGCGCGCTGACGTTGTTCGAAATAACGTGCTCAGATTGAGTCAACAGCGCGCGCTAGATAAAATTGAAATCTATTCACTCAACACAGATAATGGTCTGCATTTTCTCATTTTTCTAAGGCTTTCATTATAAAATATTAGCCAGAAGTACAGGGAAGTCAAAGCTAGCGTAAATTTACGTCAAAATCCTTGGAAAAACTTTGGTTTTGAGATACTTTGTGAAAATGTTTACGTAGAATCGCATAGCCAAATCTGCATCGCACGGTGCATTTGCGAAATCAGACGCTGATTGGCTGAGACGGAGTACCATTCAGAGTGGAATCACCACTGTAGACTACGCGCGCTATTTATAACTTAGCAAAATATCAACAAAAGTACTAAATCTTCAAGTAATTCATCGGACTATTCAAGGTATCGAAGCGACTCGGGCGATATCGGTTTTCTCGTGCAATTCACGGTGGAATTACCTCGTTAGGCACGTGATTTTCCTATAGAAAATCAGGCTGACGCAGAATGATCTGGTCAAGTGACAGTTTGGAAAGGCCTTCCAATCCTCCTTGTATCTATAGATAACTTATTTTTATCTATTTATATTATATTATTATATTATTTTATTTTATCGATTGATATTATACCTAACGTAGCGTCTACATGCAGCTATCTCACATAACTTATATTTATACCTATAATGATTTACTTAACTTAGCACTTCTTGTATAACTTATTTACCATATACTTATTGTATTCATTTAGTAGTGATATTGTTATAATTTTTTCTTTTTTTGAGGGCCGTACGTTAGATAACTTTCATGGTTAATACGTCTTTTGCCTCGTTAAATGAAGTTTATTTGTATTGTGTAGTACCAGAAAATATCCATACCCCCCACCCCCATGGAAATTCCAGACGGGTGGGGGGAGGGGGGGGTAAATCTGCCCAAATTTCCAGTGGGGAGGGGGGTTACACCAAGGCTTATATTTTCCAGAGGGTAACGCATGTAATCGTAACCGCGTGACTGACGTCGATGATCATTGCGTTTCTTCTGTAGAATTCAAATAAGTTGTCTCAAAATCTTTTCTCTGTTTGAGAGTACTATCAAGACAATCCATTTTAAGTGCCTTTCCTTAAAGCCAAAGCGATTCCTGAGGAGCAAGACATTGCTGGATGGACGACAAAACAAGAAAGCGGCCATTTTGTTTTTCTCTCTCACTCAATCTGATGAGTGTTTTGCACGCAAAAACTCATTTCTGCACCGAATTAAGTGGAATAAAAGCTATTGGCAGTCTCTTGGGTAATTATTATCCAAGTATAATACAATATTTGGCCATACAGGTTGGTCTTTCCACATCAAACATTTGAAAATATAATTAATCGCGATCGATTTCACGATCGTTTTTGCCTTAATAAGTAGTAACTCCAGGCCTCATGCGCTAAGAACAGGTATTAAAACTGCTTTATATACTAGTACGATTAAAACTGCTTTATATACTAGTACGATTAAAACTGCTTTATATACTAGTACGATTAAAACTGCTTTATTGCTGGGTTGCATGTGACGTCATGGCCGCCATGTTGGATGACAATAACAAAAGATTCCTCGTTAGCTTCAGTTGTTAGTTCATCCAACATGGCGGCCACGTCTTTGTTATTTGAATCTCTGGGGATTGGGTTGCAACCCACCAATATACTAGTACGATTAAAACTGCTTTATATACTAGTACGATTAAAACTGCTTTATATACTAGTACGATTAAAACTGCTTTATATACTAGTACGATTAAAACTGCTTTATATACTAGTACGATTAAAACTGCTTTATATACTAGTACGATTAAAACTGCTTTATATACTAGTACTTTATATACTAGTACTACTTTATATATTTGTATCTCGTGCATGAGTATTGTATCATAATCATGTTTGTTTTATTTATATACAATCATAGCTGGAATTTCCAAAGGGGGGGGGGGGGGGAGGATGGGGGGGGCCATGTGGCAACAGTCCGGAAATTCCGGAGGGGAGGGAGGGTAAAATTTGGGGCGCCCATTTCAGAAAATCCAGAGGGGAGGGGAGTCAAAGACCAAATCCCTTCCGTGGGGGGGGGGGGGGGTATGGATATTTTCTGGAACTACACATTGTATTGTATTGTTTCAATCCCTGCCGCCAGGTGTTGTAGAAGTACACGCGCATGTGCAGCACATTGTCAGGCACGCCGCACATCGGGGTTCGGGCGCGAGGGAAACCGGAAGTCGTTCAATTATTGATCTCATCCTATTTGTATGGTGCTCCGCTAAAATCGGTTGTTAGACCGCATAAAACTCACATTAACTTTTCATTTTTCGCACGAAGAGGTCAACACGTCGCAGCGAGAATTCCAAAAGCTAACGAGTCTATTGCAAACACTGAGACGAGCACTTGCGTCACGAGTTAGGAAAAATGTGAAAATGTTATACAACTCGAAAAAAAAATTCTCAATTGGAGCTAAAGTATCCGTCATTACATGTGCAAGAACCCATTTAACTGCATGTTTGATTGGCGTATGTCTAGTATGAGCTACGCACCAAAGGAATATCAAGGCGTAGTTTACTTATCAAGTTAACTGATGTTGCCGAAGTAAACAAGCGTTGTACCACTCACCCCACAGGTGTCATTTCGTCGTTGCTTAGTAACGGTATGTGTGTATCCGGTAGGTTTCTGTCTTGACCGTCTAATTCGTTTTATGTCCCACGGTCTCTTCCTGAACCGAGTATCAAGTCTAAATAGATGTCCCTCCGTGCTGAAGATGTAGTTGGAGGCGTCTTGATTGATGTGGTTCTCGTGATCAAACAGCTGAGATGTCAAAATATTCATTTAGAATTAAGCAATATAACATCATTTCCATGTCTTTATTCTAAGTTATAAACACGGAATATGTTGGGAAGAGCAAAGAAAACCTTAAAAATCACGAGCCGCTAGGCCTACCTGAGCTAACCGAGTGGCGGTATAAAGTCAAGGGTGTAAAAGATTAATGCCCACGTGTTTCATCGTAACACTTTTAAAATGTTTATATTTTACCTGCTAAACGGTATTTCTCTTTTACACATGATATTTACGATGATAATGATGGTGATGCATCCTAATTCTCAAGTATCTGTATCTACTCATAACTCATCCTACCAAGAAGAGATATTTGCACGTCTCGCTAAGAAAGAAGCTCTCCATCCTGTCTTCTTGTGACTTGTCCAGTACGTTATGAATTGTCGCGTATCCGCACCTGAGATATGAAGCGAGTAAATACAGACACGTGAAAAGATAACAGAAATGACTATAAACACACATACCTAAACAGGCATAACCATTGAGAAATGTTATCTTCATCAAATTAAGTCTACACAGGACTATTCGGTCGGCCAGAAAGTGCAGTAACAAAGTTCACAACTAGACAGAAAGTACAGACACTCCTTGCAACATTGCGTACAACATCGCGTACAACGCTACGTACAACGCTGCGTACAACCCTGCGTACAACACTGCGTACAACGACAACGCTGCGTACAACACTGCGTACAACGCTGCGTACAACGCTGCGTACAACACTGCGTACAACGACAACGCTGCGTACAACACTGCGTACAACGCTGCGTACAACGCTGCGTACAACACTGCGTACAACACTGCGTACAACACTGCGTACAACGCTGCGTACAACACTGCGTACAACACTGCGTACAACGACAACGCTGCGTACAACACTGCGTACAACGACAACGCTGCGTACAACACTGCGTACAACACTGCGTACAACGACAACACTGCGTACAACACTGCGTACAACACTGCGTACAACCCTGCGTACAACCCTGCGTACAACCCTGCGTACAACCCTGCGTATAACGCTGCGTACAACGCTGCGTACAACGCTGCGTACAACGCTGCGTACAACGCTGCGTACAACGCTGCGTACAACGCTGCGTACAACGCTGCGTACAACACTGCGTACAACGACAACGCTGCGTACAACACTGCGTACAACGCTGCGTACAACGCTGCGTACCACACTGCGTACAACACTGCGTACCACACTGCGTACAACCCTGCGTACAACACTGCGTACAACGACAACGCTGCGTACAACACTGCGTACAACGACAACGCTGCGTACAACACTGCGTACAACGACAACGCTGCGTACAACACTGCGTACAACACTGCGTACAACACTGCGTACAACGACAACACTGCGTACAACACTGCGTACAACCCTGCGTACAACCCTGCGTACAACCCTGCGTACAACCCTGCGTACAACGCTGCGTACAACGCTGCGTACAACGCTGCGTACAACGCTGCGTACAACGCTGCGTACAACACTGCGTACAACGCTGCGTACAACGCTGCGTACAACGCTGCGTACAACGACAACGCTGCGTACAACACTGCGTACAACGCTGCGTACAACGCTGCGTACCACACTGCGTACAACACTGCGTACCACACTGCGTACAACCCTGCGTACAACACTGCGTACAACGACAACGCTGCGTACAACACTGCGTACAACACTGCGTACAACACTGCGTACAACGACAACGCTGCGTACAACACTGCGTACAACGACAACACTGCGTACAACACTGCGTACAACACTGCGTACAACGCTGCGTACAACGCTGCGTACAACACTGCGTACAACCCTGCGTACAACCCTGCGTACAACACTGCGTACAACGCTGCGTACAACACTGCGTACAACACTGCGTACCACACTGCCATCAGTTGTTTAAGTTGGGTTGTTGCGCGCAGTGTTGCAGAAGAAGAGCTAGATCCTACTTTTGTAACATTATTGTTCAGTGTCGTGTGTCCGTGCCTTAACAACCTAACAATGAACATTAAGTGTTTCTCGCACATATCTGGAAGCTGTCAAGCTGACCGCCGCAACCAGACCTTTATTATAACAAACAATAACGATTCTTACAAGCTCAACACCATGCAACTTAACGTAAGAGGGTGCTATAGGCTTTCGTAAGCCGTGATTGATTTTTTTGAAATCAAGAAAAGTGATTAATTCCGTATTCCCGTGACCGTGATTGTGTGATTTTGTTGGTGAAACGAGAAATGGCTTCCTTTCCACTTGAAAAAAAAAACTATTTGAGGCCGTAAAACATGAAACGACATATTTAGTTTATGTTAAACGTGATCCATACCGCCCTATAGAGCAGATTTCGTATGAGTGGACAAACTACAGCACTGACTACAGCACGGTAACCGTACGGCATGCCGTGATGTTGAAATGGTTTCCCATTGTTTTTGTCCTGCTGATCCAATGACATTACAGAAATACAGTACAGTACAGCACGGTTATAGCATGGTTACAGACATGCTGTAGTTTGTCCCACGTACGAAATCTGCTCTACCGCCCTCACGTAACATGCAGTATCGTAGAACTTGTTTACTGGAACTTTAGGGTGGGTGGGAAGGTCAGAATGGCAGAGAGCAATAAATGCAACTGCCCAAATTAAACGTCACATGGCCTTACCCCTCAATGAGGCCCCAGAAAAAAACAAGTTGTACTTATTTCGTTCCTCAGACAGTGGAACATTTCATTAACCTTCATACTCTGATCACGTACCGCCTGGATTGACGAGACATCAGCCGCGAAAAAACCCGGCAATTTCTGCAGGTTTCTTTTTAAGCCATGCAACATCGTGGCCGTGTTTTTTGCACAGCTTTCTTTAACTAACAAAAGTAACAAATTGCTTACTCGGCTTTGGCATGCATCTCTAGATCCCCCAGCATTTCACGTCCAACATGAAGGTAGAAAGGGTGGTGAGTTGCCTGTTAAAAATAACAATTCATTATCATTCGACACACAAATTATGAAATTCTCATCAACATGCTATCTACTCAGTACGGAGTCACTGGTACGGTACTGAGCTGGTTCAAGTCTTATATGCTTTATCGTTCACAAAAGGTTGTCATTGGCAACACGGAGTCTAAGCTACAACCCCTTATGTCTGGTGTCCCACAGACTCCGTCCTTGGACCCCCTATTGTTTATTCTCTATTTCGGACCTCTTCAGGATATTATAAAGGCTCATGGCCTGCATATTATATGCTGATGACTCCCAACTTTATATTACAATGAACCCTGCTGCAAGGCAACTTGCCCTTACAAATCTGGAACACTGCAAACAGCATTCTTAAATTAAGTCCGAGCTGTGCCCTCAGCTGACTGAATATTTTTCATAAGGCTGCGGCCTCACTAATTATCTAATAAATCCCCACTGGAGGCAGTTAGCCTGCCAGCGGTCACCGTGGCAAAACGTCACGCGCATGCGCTTTTGATGAGCCGGTGGCGTGCACGTCTCCCCACTTTCCCGTACTAAGTTATACAATTATTTACTAAAACTTGTATTTGAACTCCAGAGCCTTCGTTTTTTTTCGGCCAGCGGAGCACAATGTTTTGCCATGGTGTGGCTAGTGGCTCTACTGAGTGTTCATTTGGTTTCGGGCTACCTTGACTGCGCGCCACAGGCAGCCCAAACCGAAAACAAATGAGCGAAAAAACCCAGTGTGATATCGTTTTTACGATTTTGCTATCCACCGTATAACACTGCCTCTATGTCTGATTTGTCCATGTCTCGCTCTATCAGTATGAGCCGTTGTTTGCCTCTACCTTCGGCATCGACAAATAACGGACAGCTCGCCATGAACAAATTATGATATTTGCTCAAGCTTGACCAATGGCGCCCCTGACTGCCCTCCTCCCTTCACTCTCATATTAAGTCCCGATTAAATTTAGCTTAGCCACTGGATGACTCACTGGTTTATAGCGTAAATGCGCCCTCCCTTAGAGTCTCGAACACTGTTTTCTGACTTTGACCTAACCCTCAAATCCTGGCTACAACCCTGGCATTGCTAATCACGTGACTATCAATTGGTATTGTGTGTAAGTTCATACTGGTTTAGCCCAGTGCATGTATGTCAGTATGACGGTGACGATAAAAAGCATAAGAACTGCTTATAAGTTTAGGTAGCTTATCGTAAATATCTCGCGTACCATATACAAACAGTGTATTTCCAACTCCTAATTTCCTACCAATTAGCAAGTCTGTTTTTTTTGTCGTTACCTGGTAAAGAAGGTAGGTAGACTCCGCGAGTTCGGGTCGCAAAGGATAGAAGAGAACTTCTGGTTGCTTTAAATGTAAGTTGAACCTCTCGGGAAGTGCCTGGTATTTCTTCCATATGCAGTAGAACAAGGCGTGTGTACAAATAGCCTCTTTAATGTCACCTTTTAGGACCTAATGACAATATTGATCAATAAAAATGATTTGACGTGCGTCTGTCCTCTTGTGGATGCACAGATCACGTGACAACGTAACGAGAACACGTACGCGTCGAGAGGCGTGACTGTTGTTCTCGTCACGCTATGACGTCATCTCTGTGCATCTATAAAAGAAACGACCCATGGCAAAATAAAATATATTTGTTTTATACAATTAGCAAAGATAGAGCATACGAAATGATTTCGTGAAACGTCAGAAACGTGACGTGATATCTGCATCTGTACTTTAATAACACATGCCTATCGACCAATCAGAGCATTGTTTTACAGTTTATTGTATAAATGTGACGTCATCTGTGTATGTGTACTCTAATAACACATGACTATCGACCAATCAGAGAATGCGTTTCACACTGTTTATTGTATAAATGTGACGTCATCTGTGTATGTGTACTCTAATAACACATGACTATCGACCAATCAGATCATGCGTTTCACACTGTTTATTGTATAAACATGACGCCATCTGTGTATCTGTACTCTAATAACACATGGCTATCGACCAATCAGATCATGCGTTTCACACTGTTTATTGTATAAATGTGACGTCATCTGTGTATGTGTACTCTAATAACACATGGCTATTGACCAATCAGATCATGCGTTTCACACTGTTTATTGTATAAACATGACGCCATCTGTGCATCTGTACTCTAATAAACACATGGCTATCGACCAATCAGAACATGCGTTTCACACTGTTTATTGTATAAACATGACGCCATCTGTGCATCTGTACTCTAATAACACATGGCTATCGACCAATCAGAACATGCGTTTCACACTGTTTATTGTATAAACATGACGCCATCTGTGCATCTGTACTCTAATAACACATGGCTATCGACCAATCAGAACATGCGTTTCACACTGTTTATTGTATAAACATGACGCCATCTGTGCATCTGTACTCTAATAACACATGGCTATCGACCAATCAGAACATGCGTTTCACACTGTTTATTGTATAAACATGACGCCATCTGTGCATCTGTACTCTAATAACACATGGCTATTGACCAATCAGAACATGCGTTTCACACTGTTTATTGTATAAACATGACGCCATCTGTGCATCTGTACTCTAATAACACATGGCTATCGACCAATCAGAACATGCGTTTCACACTGTTTATTGTATAAACATGACGCCATCTGTGCATCTGTACTCTAATAACACATGGCTATTGACCAATCAGAACATGCGTTTCACACTGTTTATTGTATAAACATGACGCCATCTGTGCATCTGTACTCTAATAACACATGGCTATCGACCAATCAGAACATGCGTTTCACACTGTTTATTGTATAAACATGACGCCATCTGTGCATCTGTACTCTAATAACACATGGCTATTGACCAATCAGAACATGCGTTTCACACTGTTTATTGTATAAACATGACGCCATCTGTGCATCTGTACTCTAATAACACATGGCTATCGACCAATCAGAACATGCGTTTCACACTGTTTATTGTATAAACATGACGCCATCTGTGCATCTGTACTCTAATAACACATGGCTATCGACCAATCAGAACATGCGTTTCACACTGTTTATTGTATAAACATGACGCCATCTGTGCATCTGTACTCTAATAACACATGGCTATTGACCAATCAGAACATGCGTTTCACACTGTTTATTGTATAAACATGACGCCATCTGTGCATCTGTACTCTAATAACACATGGCTATCGACCAATCAGAACATGCGTTTCACACTGTTTATTGTATAAACATGACGCCATCTGTGCATCTGTACTCTAATAACACATGGCTATCGACCAATCAGAACATGCGTTTCACACTGTTTATTGTATAAACATGACGCCATCTGTGCATCTGTACTCTAATAACACATGGCTATCGACCAATCAGAACATGCGTTTCACACTGTTTATTGTATAAACATGACGCCATCTGTGTATCTGTACTCTAATAACACATGGCTATCGACCAATCAGATCATGCGTTTCACACTGTTTATTGTATAAATGTGACGTCATCTGTGTATGTGTACTCTAATAACACATGGCTATTGACCAATCAGATCATGCGTTTCACACTGTTTATTGTATAAACATGACGCCATCTGTGCATCTGTACTCTAATAACACATGGCTATCGACCAATCAGAACATGCGTTTCACACTGTTTATTGTATAAACATGACGTCATCTGTGCATCTGTACTCTAATAACACATGGCTATCGACCAATCAGAACATGCGTTTCACACTGTTTATTGTATAAACATGACGCCATCTGTGCATCTGTACTCTAATAACACATGGCTATTGACCAATCAGATCATGCGTTTCACACTGTTTATTGTATGAACGTGACGTCCATCTGTGTATGTGTACTCTAATAACACATGGCTATCGACCAATCAGATCACGTGTTTCACACTGTTTATTGTATAAACGTGACATGTATGTGCATCTGTACTCTAATAACACATGGCTATCGACCAATCAGAACATGCGTTTCACACTGTTTATTGTATAAACGTGACGTCATCTGTGCATCTGTACTCTAATAACACATGGCTATCGACCAATCAGATCACGTGTTTCACACTGTTTATTGTATAAACGTGACATGTATGTGCATCTGTACTCTAATAACACATGGCTATCGACCAATCAGAACATGCGTTTCACACTGTTTATTGTATAAACGTGACGTCATCTGTGCATCTGTACTCTAATAACACATGGCTATCGACCAATCAGAACATGCGTTTCACACTGTTTATTGTATAAACGTGACGTCATCTGTGTATCTGTACTCTAATAACACATGGCTATTGACCAATCAGATCACGCGTTTCACACTGTTTTTGTATAAACGTGACATGTATGTGCATCTGTACTCTAATAACATGACTATTGACCAATCAGATCATGCGTTTCACACTGTTTATTGTATGAACGTGACGTCATCTGTGTATCTGTACTCTAATAACACATGGCTATTGACCAATCAGATCACGTGTTTCACACTGTTTTTTGTATAAACGTGACATGTATGTGCATCTGTACTCAAATAACATGACTATTGACCAATCAGATCATGCGTTTCACACTGTTTATTGTATGAACGTGACGTCATCTGTGTATCTGTACTCTAATAACACATGGCATTGACCAATCAGATCACGTGTTTCACACTGTTTTTTTGTATAAACGTGACATGTATGTGCATCTGTACTCTAATAACATGACTATTGACCAATCAGATCATGCGTTTCACACTGTTTATTGTATGAACGTGACGTCATCTGTGTATCTGTACTCTAATAACACATGGCTATTGACCAATCAGATCACGTGTTTCACTGTTTTTTGTATAAACGTGACATGTATGTGCATCTGTACTCTAATAACATGACTATTGACCAACCAGATCATGCGTTTCACACTGTTTATTGTATGAACGTGACGTCATCTGTGTATCTGTACTCTAATAACACATGGCATTGACCAATCAGATCACGTGTTTCACTGTTTTTTTTTGTATAAACGTGACATGTATGTGCATCTGTACTCTAATAACATGACTATTGACCAATCAGATCATGCGTTTCACACTGTTTATTGTATGAACGTGACGTCATCTGTGTATCTGTACTCTAATAACACATGGCTATAATGACCAATCAGATCATGTGTTTCACACTGTTTATTGTATAAACGTGACGTCATCTTGTAGAGATCATTCCGTGTATTC
>JAOWCC010000330.1:600000-814247 GCA_030867875.1 Actinernus sp. WN-2022
CTCTGGCTTGAAGCAACGTTCCATAGTGAATTTCTCTAGTAACGGCAGTTCATTTCTCCAACATTCCCAACGTGCTTGATACTCCTGCGATATCTCATCATCCAAGTCCAGCTTTTCTTTGCACAAGTCTTGAAGGATCTTCTTGCCAGGCAGAAGAACTGGTGCTGCTATCCCAAAAGGATCATAAATCGAACTAATGGTGGAGAGGATACCCTTGCGTGTCAAGGGCTTGTCTTTGAGTACTATCCGAAATCCGAGTGTATCAAGTTCTATGCACCACTGTACGCCAAGTGCGCGCTCTATGGACAGCTTCTCATGGCTCAAATCCAGTGCTTTCACCTCTTTAGCTCTCTCTTGTTCTGGGACCTTTTCTAACACAGATCTCTTGTTACTGATGAACTTCGTAAGGTGGAATCTTCCTTGAGCACAAACATGGCTCACTTCCTTGATCTGCTTTATGGCTTCATCTTCCGTTTGTTCAGACCGCAGACAATCGTCAACGTAGAAGTTATTCTTCAGGACGTTGGCAGATTCGCTGTCTACCTCTTCTCAGAAGTCGTCTGTTGAACGTCTGAGACTGAGATTAGAACAGCTAGGCGAGGAAACTGCTCCAAATAAATGGACGTTCATCATGAATTCTTGAAGGTCCACCATAGAAATCGTAGGAAGTCTCTCTGGTCTTCAGGTACTCACACCTGGTGGAACATGGCTTCCACGTCACCCATAAATGCAACCGATTCTTGGCGGAATCTTGTGAGAACGCCAACTAGAGAACTTGTGAGATCAGGTCCTTGAAGCAGTTCTTCATTTAGCGACGTTCCACCAACCTTTGAGCTGCAGTCGAATACTACGCGGATTTTCTCAGGTTTTCTCGAATGATATATTCCGTGATGGGGTATATACCATACTTTGCCTTGTTTGGGATTTAGAAGTTCAGCTGGTACCTTCCTTGCATAATCCTTCGCAATTATGTCTTTCATGAAATTCACGTAATCACGGTAGAAGCGATCATCTTTACTAAGCTTCTTCTTCAGCCGATTTATTCTCTGTATTCTCTGTATGACTTGACGTCTGTTGTTTGGCATACAAACATTGTCGTTCTTGAAAGGCAGTGGTATCTCGTAATGACCTGGATGTTATGTGGATGGTCCAGTACTGACAGATAGGATAATGAAGCCATCGCACTTTGACACTGTGCTGGGAATGTGGAGAATCGTTCAAGCGCGGCAGAATCTCCTGACTTCATGCTTGGCCAGTCCGTTGCTTTCTTTATATAAAAATTGTATATGGGTCCCCATATTTGTCTGTCAGTAATTCCTTCGCAGTTAAGTATCCTTGAGCGGGATCACTGTAAAAACATACATTAATCAGTTCTCTTGGTTGACCCTCGAGGTACTAATCTAGGTATCTTAAACAAACGTCACTTGATTGGACTTTCGCCTCTGGAACTCAGTAGCGTCACCGCTGAACTTGCTGATGCTGAGACGAGGAAGGAGGCTCTGTTGCTGTTGAGCAGCAATCATTTCAACAAGGTTGCTCTGCCTTTGCAAAACATTCTTGAGATCACTGCTGACTGGGTGAAACGCGGATGCTTGCGGATTTAGCAACTTGACACGAGTCGCGGTTGGTGGTGGCAATTCAGGGTGAACCACAGGAGCTGGCGGCAGCGGCTCTGGCTTCACTTGCTCCGGTTCATATTTAACACAAGCTGCGGCGGGCGGTGACAATTCAGGGTGGACCACAGGAGCTGGCGGCCCAAATTTCAACGGATCAAACTTCACGGGGGCCTAATATTAAAACTAACAGAACAACATTAAAGCTAACAGAACAACACAGAAAATGCTGGCGCATCAGAAGTGAATGGAAAGACGAATTTTAGAAATCCTCAGCTTTAAAATGAGATGTTTCTCAAGTTTTGGTTAGCTGTAGAAGTGAAACTAGCAAAGAACGAAACGGGTTTACTTGTCTATGCACTCAGACTTAGACGGTGACTTTGAGTTCGCGCTATTTTAATATTCATTCACCAGATAATGAGGGGGCCGAGCTTAGAATGATTCAAGGCCTCTCCATTTTTCCAAGGGAATGAGAGAGGTGGGGCTTAGCGTGTTCAACTTCGAATACTAATGATTCAATTCCGAATAATGATGAGTTACAGTTCATCAGAAATAAATATTAATGAGCGATATGCTCATTATCAAACTAGCCAGCAAAGTTTCCAACTGTTTGTAGATACCTTGACGTTTAGTTTTTCAACTCAGAACTGAATGTTAACCATAAGAAAGCATTTTCCGCTTACAACAGAAACATTTATATTTAATATCGAAGTTAGAAAGACGGTGAAAGATTGAAATTGGCAGACTCCCATACAAAATTGCGTAAAATGTAGCAGAACTTTAAGGATGATTTCCAACTATTAATGTGTAGCGTGGAAAGTAACCGAAAGTAGCATTGAGTAAATAAACATGTCAACAGCAATAAGCAGCTTACAACAGGTCGAATTCTCAAATGGTCGAGAAGAAAACAGCAAAAACCAAGCTGCACTTGGCGGTTTTTGACCATTTTCTTTGTTATTTTTCAGTCGAAATTCGAACTTGCCGCGGGTAGACAGTGTCGGCACTGGGCGCTAATTAGATTGGCACCTAAAAGTGTCCAGCCATTCTGCCCTATGTGTCCATACCCTATGTCACCCAGGGTAATATTAAATTATTGTCCATACTCTATGCCACCCGTGCATTCAATCTCTGCGTAGGATCTTTCTCGGGCTTGTGGTATGCTAATTTCCTCTTGCAAACGTAGCCTTTCAACTTGATTCTCAAGTCTCTGTTTTCCCTCCAAAAAAGTTGCTTTAGCCATTAATTCCGCTAATTTTAGCCCCTCTCTAGCTCTTGATGACGAGACGCTTGATGTTCGTGATGAGGAACTTGACGATTTTGTCTTGCTAGATTTACATGAACCAAATCTACGCGATGAACTGGACACTTGCGAGCTAGCGCTCCCTTTGTTTCCTGCTCTACCGCTAAAATCCACTCATCGATGTTTTCCTTGAACACTTGGCTTCTAACTCTTTGTTCCTTTAGCCAAGTAGCTCCACATTCAATTTCCC
Organism: Actinernus sp. WN-2022; assembly: GCA_030867875.1. Lineage (NCBI taxonomy): Eukaryota > Metazoa > Cnidaria > Anthozoa > Actiniaria > Actinernidae > Actinernus > Actinernus sp. WN-2022. The sequence goes on from JAOWCC010000330.1 coordinate 603,104, forward strand.
TTTCTGACAGGATTTTCTGCTGCCATGCATTAAAATTCAGAGACAAATCCTCGTACAGAACGTCCAATAACTTCAATCGATCTTGTACCACATGCATATTTAGAGAGCTGGTTGTAAGCGAGTCGATCGATGGCATTTATTTCCTTCGTAATCTTCTTCTGTCTTGAAACACAATTTCTCCATCTTCTCTCCGCTTCATAAGCTCGTCCCTTTTCCGTTTGAGTTCTTGTCCTTGAACCTTCTATCACTTCTTTCTCGTTAGACGGTTCGATGTCCATAGCAGAAGCACCTGTATTTGACTTTTTGTCGTTCAGCGTTTCCAGCAAATACGGTGTCCACACAATGAATTTTCAACGAATGTAACGGTGATCACTTAGCGGTGAGCCGCGATGAAAGCAAGACAACGTTTCCAGACTCGTACATTTCAGTTTAAACGGGCTGTGTCACGGTAAGACTTTTCATTCGTTTTCCGGGCCAGAAAAAGTTATTTCCACCGATTTTGATATGAACTAACGAAGCTCTCGGCCATGTGGGATGCTTAAAATGAAAGCAAATATGCAGAAATTACTAACAAACAGTGTATATAAACAGTCTCCAGGGAAAATATTGAAAATCCTTTCAATCAAGCATTGAGGGAGGGAAGTTTAACTGTTTGTATCCAATTAACAGCCACCAAATGAGCGATTACTCGATACATGCGCAGCATGACACAGCCCCTTTAATACTGGCGTTACAGCACGTTCATTCGGTATTATTCTACGGTATGTTCAGTACGGTTGACTAGTAACAAAATACAAGAAAATAAAGTAAGAATTATGAACCATAAGTTAAAAAATGACAGAAATAGAGGAAAAACTGATATACAGTACTTACAAAATCGTTGTAAGTGATTTGCTTTAGTTACATGCATTAGCTTAGACTTTTATCCAGCTATGGTAATATGTTAATGTAGTAACCTGCACTAAAATAACATGAACGAATATGAATTGCTAATACTCTTGAAGGAATGAAAGGGCAATTAGTGCTTTGTGGCACAAACACAACATGTTGAATGGTATAAAGTGTAAGGCCCTTCTACGAGCTAAATACACGACGGAGCGTGAAACAGCACAGCCTTTCAAACCCCCGCACTGCCATATAGCTAGTATATGGATTTTAATCCAGTATGGTATAGATAATAAATCTTACCAGTGGGCTTATACACGGGTCGCACTTTGTCCGGCACTACCATCCCCTCCCCTTCACAGTAGTAAGGTAGGGGTAGTTGGGTGCAGGGGTACTAAAGGGGTACTTTTATGCAAATGAAGCAAAGAACAAAAGAAATGACGTCAATAAGGTCAAGGTGTTGACCCCGATGATGTCAGCCTAGGTAATTTTACTTCCGGTAAAAATGTGACCTCTGACGTCATCAGCGGTTTTTGCAGCGAGGGCTCAATAAATGACGTCATTCCGGAAATACGTCATAGGCAAAACGGGGAAAAGGTCTTGGAAGCGCAAGGGACGGTGGGGGTGGATCAAAAAGCCGCGGAAAAGCGTCAGAGGCGCGCGGCGCGGCTTTGGGGTGGTAAAACAAAGCGAAAAAATAGCGCCTCTTTGAAAAACATGTAGGGACTGTGACGCACATCCGACACGCGGGGGTTGCGCCGCATATATAGATATGTAACATATCATTAAATTAATCGTATCGTGAAACGGTCTTGGACGATTAACTTCCCCACCCAACGATAACATGGCCACTAACTTTACCGCATGGATGAGGAGTATGCCTCACTCTATTCAGAAAGCTAAAGAACTTCATCACAGTTTATGCAGTCATAACACTCTCTTTCCCTTTGGCAAAGTTGGTTCCGTGGAGGGAAATTGTTTCAGAATCTATAAACTGGGTGGAGGGGCACGCACAATCTCCTTGTGTTACAATCCTGATGGTAAAGAAAAGGAGGACGACGAGGATGATCTAGAAATTGCTTTGATCAAGAACGACGAGGTTTACGCCAATGAAGAGCTAGGTTACGACTATGGTCCGGGCTGGATCGAGCCTGAAGAGCTGATAGAAGAGTTGATCCGGTTGTCAAAAGTGCCGGAGTGGGATTATCCCAAGAAGAAGAAGGATCAGGATAAGTCATTGAACCCTCGTGGCATGTGCTGTCGAAGCTTGGACCTATGACGCATTTCTGGTTTCTGTGAAGTATAATAACTGAGGACAGGACATAATATTTAGTTTTGTAGAACGCTCACACACAACTTTACCATGGATAAATGGTTTGAAGAGAATAGGCCGCAACCGGGTTATATACCTTTAAGGAAGTATATTGAATCCGGGGGTGATGAAAAGACCCTAGCTAGTAGTACCCGATACATTGTAAAAGCAATGAAGGACACATTACTTCCAGAGGAGTGGATTCGATTGCTAGTGCTCAGGGGCATTAAGGCATGGGTCTCAAACTATTTCAATATGGCCGCCGCAAATCAAGAGGGGGTGGTCTATCTCTTCGTGCTTGTTAGATATAGTCTTTGCACTTTTACAGATTCCATAAAGTCACAACCTTGATACCTTGTTGTGGAAGTTTCCATGGAAATGTGACCTTTGAACTCTAATTTTAAGGAAAATTGGGAAAAGCCTCCTGGAGGTCGGTAAAAGTTGTTAATATAGTGGAGATTTTCATGCAAGTGAATCAAGGTTAGTGCACACGTTCCTGCTCCAATTTGAAAAGTTGATTATTTTAAGGGGAAGGCAATTTAAGGCAAGTGTGAAATTTGATATCCTCAAGTTTCCACCGAATTAACAAACATTCCAATGATAACCAACTTTTCAAATTGGAGCACCGAAGTGTGCCCTAACCTTGATTCATTGGCATGAAAATATCTACTATATAAACAACTTTTACCGACCTCCAGGAGGCTTTTCCCAATTTTCCTTAAAATTAAAGTTCAAAGGTCACATTACACGTTTCCATGGAAACAGTCACAAAAATGTGTTATGGTTCTGACTTTATCAAATCTGTCAAAGTGTCAAGATTATATCTCACTAGTACTAAGAGATAGACCACCCCCTCTTGATTTGCGGCGGCCATATTGGAGACCCATGCCTCAACGCCCCTGAGTGGCCATCACAGACTTTCATTTGGATTTTAGTATTATGAGTGAAGTCAACGACTCAGTGGTTTTGGCAGCATTGGTGATAGAATGGGATGTGCTTAAAGACAACGACAACGAAGACTCAGACTAAGGGATGTAGGCCTATGACGCATTTCCGTTTTGTGTAAAGTATAATAAAAAACTGAGGTTATTATTGTAGGAAGCGTTCGATAACGGAAGTGCGTCATGTAGATAAACTAAAGTTAAAACAATTGTTCTCTCTCGTACGAATCAAATCCCTCATAGCCATCAGGATGATAGGAACTACCGTGGTGTTTAACGCGTTGAAAAAAAATTACGAATCTGATTCTTCTGTGGAAGAAGAAGAAGGAGGAGACATGATTGCGCTAGAGCCCTGTGATCTTCCAAAATGGATGTGTGACGAATCCGCCTCGACCTATTTGAACCTAGAAGACCGCCAGTCCTGCTACGCAGTATTGATGGGTCTACATGAATGGTATTCTGACTTGGTGACCTCTCTGAATAACCGTATGAAATAGATCATCGTGACAGCGAGCACACCAGAGAGCGGTCTCGATCCTGGAACGCCACTGTGGAAGTTGTTTCGTCAGAGGGATGATTTCTGGGATACCATAGACACATTGAACGAAGTCGAATACGTAGCCCACCATGGCGGTAATAGGCTAGATAGGTATCTGACACCTATGAACCATTGGTGTGACATGCAGGAAATGACACATCAACCAGAGCGGGACAATAGCGATGGCGAGGCGGAGATTCGTCATGCATCCATCTAAGACGGAAGTACGTCATGGTAGAAATGTTGTATATAGGTTCTCAAAAAAAGAGTGTGAAAACACATTGTGCTGTGGTTGTGGTTCGCGATGGAGAGTGTGACCAGTGAGATTGTTGCGGTGCATGATATTGGAAAGGATGGTAAAAAGAAAATAGAGGCCAGGTTGACTAATTTTGGTCCTTTGGATGGGGCTCTGCCAAGACATTATAATACCTTTATTTTAAGAGGGTAGCACTAAATAGTGTACAAACACTAATGAACTTGTGGCCCTCTATCTAAAATACACTAAAATCTAATTACATATAATACTAGAGATAAAAAGATAAAACTATATACAATATTGAATTGCAAATGTAAGTAGTCTATAATATCTAAACCTATGAAATCACACTATATAAATCAACTTATGGATAAAAATGTTCAAACGATAATTGCTCATTAAAAAATCTACCGCGAAGAGCACGCTTAAAGGATTTAAGACACGCTTGTTTTTTCAGGTCAGCTGGTAGACTATTCCACAACTGTATGGCTGTCACTAGGAAAGATCTACCACCTTCTGTTACTCTATTATACTTTGGACAAATAAAATTATAATTAGAAAATCTAGTGTTTCTTGTGTGTAATGAACTATTTAGCCTAAGTGATTCTACTAAATAATCCGGAACTGCCAGTTGTGTCCTTTTAAAAAGTATGGAACATTGAGCGATCTTAGTTTCATTATAGAATGGTAACCAGTGTAAACGATTAAACAAAGGCACGGAAGATGCCCGTGGCTCGGCGTCTAACATTACTCTTGCTGCTCTTTTCTGTAAACGAAAAATCCTTAGAAGAGAGTCTTTGGAACATGACATTTGCCAGACAACACTAGCATAACTAAAAACTGGTTTGATCATTGCGTTATAATACAAAATTCTTTGCTCTAAAGGTAAACAAGATTTAATCTTATTTAGCACCCCTATTCTTTGAGACAGTTTTTTACACAGTCTGTCAATATGATTTGTAAATGAAAGAGCACTGTCAATGTCTAAACCGAGCAGCCGCACCGAATCAACTTGCTCTAATGCAACTCCCCTGGAATTAACTAAGGACAACTGATCTTGGGAAGGTATTTTATCCTTAAGACGCTTCCCTGTTACAAGTAATGACTTTGTCTTCGATTCATTGAGCGGCAGCTTATTGCTATTGGTCCAGTCCTCCACGTCCTTCAAGGCGCAGTTCAAGGTTTCTTGCAGTCTAACTGTAGCACCAACATCAGAGGAATAAGATAATGTTGTATCGTCTGCATAGAGATCCAGTTCTACACCCGATGACTGAACATGAAACGGCAAGTCATTGATAAATATAATAAGGAATAACGGACCAAGGATACTGCCCTGAGGCACGCCATGGGGGATGTTCGCATAATTTGAGTTCTGGCCTCCAACAGAAACAAATTGTTGTCTGTCAATGAGATATGATTGAAACCACTCTATTGTGCCTTCGCTCATGCCATAGGCCTTAAGCTTAGCCAACAAAATGTTGGGGTCCACCATATCGAACGCTTTCCGGTAGTCGATCAGAACTAATCCGCTGACCCGATTTTTATCAAGGTTGAAAAGTAGATGATCTATAATCCTGATCAGGGCAGTATTAGTTCCATGATGTCTTCGGAATCCTGATTGACGCGCGTACAGTAAATTATTGTCCTTAAGGTAATTATAGAGGTGATTATGAGCATGCCTCTCAATGATCTTTGATAAAACAGGCAGGACTGAAATTGGACGATAATTATTAACATCTTCTCGTTCTCCTGATTTAAACAGAGGCGTGACCTTGGCAGTTTTCCATCTGCTGGGAAAAACTGAAGACTCGATTGAGCAGTTTATAAGTTTAGCGATAGAGGAAGCTATAACTGGTGCAGCGATCTTCAAAAGTCTTGTACTAAGTTTATCCACCCCCATTGCCTTGTTGGAATTTAACTCTTAAAAATGTCAATAACAAAGCCTTTAGTCACAGGGGGAATGGAAAACTTTATGTCAGGATCTTTTCTGGAAAGAACAAAATGTTCAAGCTTTGAAATATCAAATGGCACATTTGGCAACAGATCCCTTAATTGATCGGCAACTGAAGCAAAGTGTGTGTTAAATTTATCAGCAACATTACCATCTGTACAATTATCATCCATAATGTCAGCAAGTTCTGCCCTTTTGGTGCTGGTGCCCATCAACGACTTTATCGTCTTCCAAATACCTTTGGGACTATCTTTATTATCGGCAAAACAGTTATGATAAAACTTGAACTTCCCACATTTTATCATATTAACGGCTTTGTTTCTAGCTGATTTATACTTTTTCCAATCCTCTGCCTTTGTTGAGTGTCTCGCTATTTTTAATAGCGAGTCTCTCTTCCGGAGTCGTTGTAAAATTCCTTTGGTCATCCACGGCGCTTGTTTCTCTCGTGCAACCCTTTTTTCACGCCAGGGGCAATGGCTGTCCAGCGCTTTGTTAAACAACAACTCCCACGCACTAAGTATATCATCCACTTCATTAAACACAAAAGCAGTGTCCCAAGGTATTTCTTTCAATGTTGTTAGAAAATGCGATTCATCGAAGCGTTTCATATCACAATAAGCGATATTACACGGCTTTTTACGTGAGCGGCAACAATCCCTCGCTTTGTATAAGCGAATTCCAAACACCGGTAAATGATCTGCTAAACCAGTGTTCCGTATCGTAATGGTGGCAATCGTCCCGGGACAATTTACAAATACGTGGTCTAAGCAAGTTCCGCTCACTGGCCTTGTCACCTGTGTGGAGAATCTCAGACCCTGACGAGACTTGGGAGACGAATGACTGCTCAAGTATATTAAGGCCTGGCTCCGGGGATTGAAATACCCCCCGCGACGCGCCATGCTTTCGGGACAATTCAAGATGGCGGAACGCTGTTTTGAAAGCGTACTCAGTGGACTTCATTGTTTGCTTCGCTGTAACTTATGTATTTGCCATTTTTAATTTGGAAAAAGGTTCAGGGCGTATCTTCTAGAAATGAAGGTGAGTAAATTTTTACTGTTTGCATTATTTTTACTATTTGCATTACACAGATTTAGCGGTGTTTAGATAACGGCCCCCTTCGTCATTACCTCGATATACAGACGAAACAATTTTGTATAGTGTTAACGGCCCCAACACGCCTCGGTATATAGTGGAACCCTCTTTGGGGCCGTTAGTTAACGGCCCCGACACGCCTGCACGGCCGCTATACCAATGTCGGAATTACGCCCCTACACTTATCAAGCATTAGGGCCATTTCAGTCGCCGCTCCACTTATGTGCCGAACGCAATTCAAACAGAGGATGGTCATGATTGCATTGGTATCTGGAACGGGCCAATCGGGTATCAAATCTAATTAACAAAATGTTTCGTCATATTCGGTATTAAATTGTTTTCACAATAACAAGTTTGACTAGTTCAACCACATCGAAAACATATAGTGATTGAAACTGGAAACACTATGACTAAGGTTTGCCGAGTTAATTGTACTAGTACAAGTCGGCCAAAAGGAATGTTATAGTCATTTCAAATTTCCTTCCAAATTTTGCAAAATCAAAATTTAGTGCACTATTTTAATGTGCTGCTTCCCGTCGCCAGAAATACTAGCGCTAGGACATTTAAATATAGCCTCCCCCGCAGTCGTTTTTAGGGGCCCCTAAAAACGACTGCGGGGGAGGCTAATTTAAATATGGCAACTCAACATATCAGTATAAACTATGGTCCCAGCCTAGTCCCAGACGTCCAACAAAAACTAAATTTACACGAACACAGATGTTTATTGTAATTTCAGTGACCTAATTTTAACATCATGAGTTATAAGTGATGACATAGGTACATTCATTACAGCATAAATAAATTTTAAGTTTTAATAGTTCCACTGGATAAAAATTTCACTCACATTTTCACTCCATATGTTAGATTATGTAAATCTGATGAAATTTAATACATGTTGTAAATTGAATTGGTGTGGATTTTATACGAAATGAATACCTTCTGACAAGTTCCATTTTTCTCTGTAATTGTCCATTGGGTTGTTCATCGAAGCATCTAATGTCATTTTTAAATATCCCGTAAAAACCTGAAAGGGAAACCGGTTTCCGATATCCTCTGCATCCGCCATGTTTATGAACAGAAAGCCTCATGGGTAACAAAACCCAGGCCTCTCTCGTGCTAAACAAAGATCTGACTGTAAGTTTCGATCAATCTAAAAACACAATCTCACCGTCAGCACTACTTCTGTTATGAAGAAATTTGCATCGTACAACAGTTATGCAGCGTAACGTTTTCTGATGTGACTTGAGTTATAACTTATCAGAGTTTATCGTGCCTTATACTGATCTGATGAACCTTACTAGTTTCAGCATGGCCAGTAGGTAAGTAATGCTTTCACTATATCCTGTTAAAGTTTGCTTCAGTTGACTGATATGATGTTGCTAATTAATTTGCAGGTATGTTCCACTGCATGAAATGGCCTGTATACGAGCCCTTATTCACATCTTATACAGTCCGTATACACACATGTGTAAGGCAGATATACGAGGATGGCAGGATGTGTAATGTGTGGATACGGTCCTTATATTTTCAGGGTATGCTTAGAAAATGGCAGGATCTGGTAGGTTTCCTGATATGTCCGTATACGCACCAGTATACGTGTTGTGTACTGTGTGTAACAGGGCGTATAAGAAAGGTTGTGTATAAGGCATGTAACACTTGTGGCAGGTTTCCTGATATGTCCGTATACGCACCAGTATACGTGTTGTGTACTGTGTGTAACAGGGCGTATAAGAATGGTAGTGTATAAGGCATGTAACACTTGTGGCAGGTTTCCTGATATGTCCGTATACGCACCAGTATACGTGTTGTGTACTGTGTGTAACAGGGCGAATAAGAAAGGTTGTGTATAAGGCGGGTAACACTTGTGGCAGGTTTCCTGCTATGTCCGTATACGCACCAGTATATAATTGTATACTGTGTGAAACAGGATATATAAGGTTGAATATAAGGAAAATAGGATACTTACAGGTGATGTATGTATGATGACCATACTGTTTGGTATAAAAGGAGCTACAATGCTCCGTAGAAGTTTAATTTGAAATCAGTTTTAATTTGCGGTATAAATTATTACGCGATAGTATGACGCTTATTAATCGATAGATTCCAGCCACTAAATCAGATCTTATGAAGAAAAATGATAACGTAAATTCATTTTAACCGTATAGTTCCTTTATTTAAACTTTAAAGGGACAATATTTTTACTTTTTTTACATCATTTCACATGCAGTATTCATGCATGCAGCCCAAGGCATCGGTAATTGTTCTTTATAGTTCAGTGGTTCGATAGAACCCCATTCATCTCAATTCACCTTTTCGATCTGACACCCCTTCTCTCTCTAAAAAACTGAATTAAATAATGAGTTTAGAACATATTTGCTCCTAATACATCTCGATCTAAACTAGATTCAAAACTGATCATCATCAAAGTCCAAGCTATCATCATTTGTTTCATGCACCAGTTCATCATTAATGGTGCTTCTTGGCGCACTGTGACCGATACCACCATTGCCGATTCCAGATAAATTTTCTGAGTCACCATCACTGCAAAAAATAAAATAGAAATATTAGTTTAATTATTCACGAAGCTGGTAACAAACACATTTATATGCCCTTTCCGAAATAAGCCTCTGGGTAAACGTTTGAATTGTCACTTCGTGGCATCCAACTGCGCTAATGCTACTAATGTAAACATGCCCCACAAAGTTGAAATTGTCTCAAGTGGATTGACAGCAATTTAAAGCTAAATGCGTGTCGATCGAAACTCGAAAGTCACTTTGCGAATTTATACCGGAGGTTTTTTCCCCCCAAAAAAACAAGATAATTTTATACCAACAATACACCAAATCCTATCTCTGAAATATGTCTACAATTTGAGATATGATTTTTCAAAGAGAACCACACCAGAGCCGAGTTTTTGGAGAGTGCTTTGTTTACATCGAGAGCGGCCAGAGCTGACTGGCCATGGCGGAATATGCACTATACTTACTCAATGAAAGTTCTTTCCAAGAAATAAAGAAAACAAAGAGGTTGACTCGTGGCAAGCCTAAATATCCACGTGCATTAAGCTGCTGGTTGCGAAATTACTGAAATGACCAAGAGCTAGCTAGTTTCTGTAACAACACAGCTAGTTTATGTAACAACCTACAAGGCATATTTTTACAGTGATTAGTTCATTACCCCCTGGTTATGATACTATTTGTCAACATTTGAATGCAAGTACATGTACATACCGTTAAGCCCGTTCATGGGGGTGTGAACATGATCTGACGTATGAAGATATGCTTCACCGGTTAGGATGGAAATCTCTACAAGCACGCTACGCTATGTACTGTGTTATCTTTGTATTTAAATGTCTTAATTGTAATGGTCCAGTTTTTTTAGTCAATATTACGATAAGACCTCTCATGCCCAAATGGCCTGGATCTCATAATTCCTAAAGTTAAGATAGAAACTGCAAAGAAAGGCTGTTTTTTACTCAGGGGCAAAATATTTTAATGATCTACCAACATACATTAAAGAAGCATCATCATTGTTAGTTTTTAAAACAAAATGAGATATTTTTTAGATTTTTGAAATTTAAATAATATTGTAGACATTAGTTATAGGATAACTTTGTACATATCTTCACTGCAATATTGTCTGATATTTTTATATATATATATTTTTTTTGATTTCCCAGGGCACCCACTGATAACAGCTTTGGCTGAAGGGTTCACCCTGGTTAAAGAAGATATTATTGTTATTATTACTACTACTTGCCAAATCCTCTTCTCACTTAGTGTCCTATCAGTAAAATAACATGTAGATTCCCCTTCCTAAAAAGAATGATGCATAATCGTAAGGTATGATTCCAACCATATATAACTTTGCAAGAGTACCATAAAAGCCGCATGCAAAACTATGATGCCTTTCTGGGAAAAAAAGGTTCATAAGTGTTCCTACTTACATTTGAAGCAAAACCTCTTCAGAAGAGATTGGTGTCATTCCAAGTCATTCCAATTAGCCACTTTAGAAACGACTAGGGATTAGGACGAGTTCAATCTCGCAAAGGCGTTTGGGATCGTTACTGGGGACATGCATCATACAGAATACAAACAAACATGGTGAATAACTCATCGAATACTAGCAGAGTAAGCAAAATAAGCTTGAAAGAAGACGCTTTACCAGAAGTGAAGCTTGAGATTGGACTTGCCCCAATCCCATACTCGTCTCTAAGTGGCTAATTGATACTGCAACATCAAATGAAGGCTGTGTGCAAAAAGGGTGTAAGTAATTGTTGATCACGTTCTAAATTCTCCCTTAGAAAACAAAGAAATTGAAGGAGAATTTAGAATGTGATCAAGAGTCACTTATGCCCTTTTTGCACACAGCCCTTCAAATATGTTTAGAACTTTCGTTGTCATTTATTCTGTATATAGTCTTTAAATCACTCCAAATTATTCTGCCAATTCTTCTCCAGAATTCTTCTGCTAATTCTATTCAAGAATTCTTCTCCAGTTAACTCAAAACATTTTCAAGGGACCTCATTCCATTATGTACAAGACAAAGCTAGATTCTCTGGCAAAACTATATGAGTGCGAGGTCTGAAATTGTTTGTACCCGCGTATAAGCCACACTCTCAATGTTGGCCCTTGCTTTTCTCCAAAACAGTGCGGCATACATGTAGGTATTTATGGTAAGTTAAAGTTAATTCCCCATAAAAACAACATGAAATCAATAACAAGTTAAAACCTTTATTCCAGAGTGATATCAACAAAACTAAAAAAGAGAAATAAATGAGTGCTGGATATGAACAAAATGCTTTCTTTCATGTTTTCAATTGTCTTATTTAACTGGGAAGTAAAATTTCACCTGAACAAGTGAAATTTCCATTGTCTTTTAGGTGAAATTTCACTTATAAAGGTGAAGTTTCACTTCTTCTGTTGTATATTTTCCAACAGTACTGTACATTATTACCAGTTTTACAAATTTATATTCATAAAATATGTTGTGAGGGAATAAGAAAAAAAGACTGGCATTTACAACTTACACAAAGCTTTCAAGCCTCCGAGACAGCAAAATTGCACACTTGAATTTGTTTTTATTCTTTCATTTAAAAGGTTAAGGTGCTTAAAATTAAATGGAAAGGAAAAAAAGAATTTGTTCAGCCATATCACAAGAGGCAAAGACTAGTATGATAAAGTCCCTCTGTTAAATCAATGTTCAATATCCCTGTTCTGGGCCTGGTTTGAAGCAAGTGTAAGAGCTACCCCAGGGTTAAATTGCTAACCCAAGATTAAACTGAACAGATTTAGCACTATCCTAGGGATAAAGTTACTCTTGCTTCAAACAACCAGGCCCTGGAAATCAATAGTCAATCCCAAAGACAAAGAACAGATTTATAAATTACTGCAATGGGCATGAATCCATGAAGTTCATTCAACCGGTGCTTTACAAATATTAAATCAACTGTACAACAACTTGATTTTCTTTCTGTTCACTGGACCAATTCTTACCAAATAGCTTAGTTTAGTTTTTTAGGGTGAAATCCCATTTTGTTCATTTCCAGCACTCATTTTATTTTTAGTTTTCTTGATATCACTCAGGAATAAGGTTTTAACTTAATTGTCATTGATTTCATGTTGTCTTTATGGGGGATTAACTTTAACTTATCATAAATACCTACATGTGCAGGTATGCTGCACTGTTTTGGAGAAAAACAAGGGCCAAAGTTGGGGGTGTGGCTTATACGTGGGTACAAGCACTTTCAGGCCTTGTGTGCATATAGTTTTGCCAGAAAGCCTTACTTTCTCTTGTACATGCATGTACATAATGGAATGAGGTTCCTTGAAAATGTTGTCAGTTAATTGGAGAAGAATTCTGGAGAAGAATTGGCAGAAGGATTTGGAGTGATTTACAGAAGAAATGACAACGAAAGTTGTAACCATATTCAATGTTGCGGTATCAATAGTCCAGCTTTGTATTCGAAAATTACTGCTGAATGCGATGAATATAGACGCATGTACACAGGGTTAGTCTCATTCTGAAGTTAAACATTCTTAAATACCAGCGAGAAGGTGCAAAGCGTGAAACTACAACAACACACAGCATTGTGAATAGCCCACCTTCTCGCTGGTATTTATGAATGTTTAACTTCAGAATGAGGCTAACCCTGCGTACATGCATCTGTACTCATTGCATTCAGTGGTAATTTTTGAATACGAAACTGGACTATTGGCACAAGTCATTTGGAATGACACCAATCTCTTCTGCAGAGGTTTTGCTTCAAATTTAAGTAGGAGCACTTATGGCCCTTCAACCTTTTTTTTTTCAAAAAAAGGCATCCTAGTTTGGCATGTGGCCTTTATGGTATTCTAGCAAAGTTATAAATGGTTGGAATCATACCTTTCGCTTATGCATCATTCTTTTCAGGGATGAGAATATACATATTTGTTTTACTGATAGGACACTAAGTTTTGAATCCAGAGAAAATCATAGGGCAAGCGAGTAGAGGATTTGGGCAAATACAATTTTGAATCACTTGCCCAAGTGGGTGTTGATTTTTTTTTCTAACCTTGCATATCAGAATATAAGTCTATCCATGTACAATGTGTCCATACCAAGTCTACCTACATGTATATACTACCATTTGCAAGCTACTGTTAAGCATGAACCTTTTTCCGCGTTCGTTTTTTGTTTGAAACCTAGACGTCTGGCGGCACAAACCTTTGCAATTTAACCGCGATAATGGCAACCTTTGACATGTCCCGCCTTCATGTTTCAGCGAGTGGGATTCAGGTTTGGAAACTTTTCAGCTAGATTTTCCTTCACGCTACGCACTAAATCATATAAATGTCGGCTCAAGTTAAAGTTTTGGACGCTCAGAATTATGTGAGATGCAAGACATAACGAGCCAGACGCTCTTAGCAACCAATGTTTGACTAGGCACCCGGGAGAGGTCGCAGAACTGAATTCTGCGATCTCTGCGGGGTCCTAGTCAACTCTCTACATTCCCATCAATTAAACGCAGCTCGAGTTATCTCTAATCCCTTTAACTATGACAGCCTTCGACGACCACTAACTTAAGTTGAAATCAATCTTATTTTGGTAAACTTGCCGGAGTCGCTAGAAACAAATGAGTTCTATATCCCTGAAGCGCTCAGGCAGACTAAGCTGCCAGGACTTCCCGCTGGATGAACCAACTGGGGATATAGAACTAACTTGAAACCTCTCTTATTTTGGTAAACTTGCCCGAGATGCTAGAAAGAAATGACTGAATTCTATATCCCTGAAGCGCTCAGGCAGACTAAGCTGCCAGGACTTCCCGCTGGATGAACCAACTGGGGATATAGAACTAACTTGAAACCTCTCTTATTTTGGTAATTTAAAACTTGCCCGAGACGCTAGAAAAAAAAAGAGTTCTATATCCCTGAAACGCTCAGGCAGACTAAGCTGCCAGGACTTCCCGCTGGATGAACCAACTGGCGATATAGAACTAACTTGAAATCAATCTTATTTTAGAAAACTTGCCGTAGACGCTAGAAAAAAATGAGTCAGTTCTATATCTCTGAAGCGCTCAGGCAGACTAAGCTGCCAGGACTTCCCGCTGGATGAACCAACTGGGGATATAGAACTAACTTGAAATCAATCTTATTTTAGTAAACTTGCCGGAGACACTAGAAAAAAATGTCGAGTTCTATATCCCTGAAGCGCTCAGGCAGACTAAGCTGCCAGGACTTCCCGCTGGATGAACCAACTGGGGATATAGAACTAACTTGAAATCAATCTTATTTTAGTAAACTTGCCAGAGACGCTAGATAGAAATGACTGAGTTCTATATCCCTGAAGCGCTCAGGCAGACTAAGCTGCCAGGACTTCCCGCTGGATGAACCAACTGGGGATATAGAACTAACTTGAAATCAATCTTATTTTGGTAATTTAAAACTTGCCCGAGACGCTAGATAGAAATGACTGAGTTCTATATCCCTGAAGCGCTCAGGCAGACTAAGCTGCCAGGACTTCCGGCTGGATGAACCAACTGGAGATATAGAACTATAGCTTGAAATAGTAAGTCTTACTGGATTCTCTCCTTCGTAATGTAAATATAAGCATAATAACTCAGTAATAGTTACAATGTAGGTTCTTTTAAATGGTGTTTCGGTTCCCACTGTCACGTTTCTCTGTCCTGTTTAGCTTTCATTTAATTGGCGGCATTTTTAGAAGGCTGTCCAACTCCGGTCTATTATGTTCGTCGCTTGAACCCTGAGTTAGGAGTACCGAAGTGTTCTTGGGTCGAAATCTGTAGTCTAAGTTTCAAACATAAACTAACGCGGAAAAAGGTTCATGCTTAACGGTAGCTTGCAAATGGTAGTATCCATGTACCCATATCAGTATAAAAGTCTACCACATACATGTTATCATATTTTTTGGCTCAATCCTGGTTTCTGGGAAACTACCCACCCACCCACCCCTCCCTTGGATATGCATCCTTCTATTAATGATTAATCATTAAAGGAGAGGGTGAAGTGTGGGGGAGGAGTTTCCCAGAAACCATGTTTGATCCATTTTTTTAGAGGCCTAACAGAATTTGTTGGGTATTCTCCAGTCAGGCCAACTTGCTTTCTTTAGCATATCTTTCAATTTGAAAACGAAAACGAAATGAACCTACATGTAGTTGTCAGTAAAAGGAGTTTAATAAACCGGAATAGCCAGAAAAAAGCTGCTAAGTTTATTACAGACAAACAACAGGGAAAGCTAAAAAATTAGTAAGTACAGTATTCACTCACGGATAAGCCACACTCGTGGATAAGCCGCACCCCGAGTTTAGAAGCTTGATTCACTCCAGGGAAAAACGTTTCTTGGAAGAATATCAAACATACATGTACATTTTATAAACCTTCATCAGTTTCATCAGACTTTCAAACTGGAGAAAACTCCAAAGTTGTACCTGTAATTTCAGCTCTGAAATAGTATAAACTTCATGTCGACATACTTAGATATATTATTTATCTTTCCATAGTGTTTGTTTACCGGGATCTGGTCATTCAGGTCACTTTTTAGATCAAAGTTTACATAACGAAGCCAACAGTCTGTAGCTTAGTAACCAGGCATCTGTTGGAAGAGAGAGAACTGGACACTGAAAGTTTGTTTTTGCTGAACGAATTCAAAACAACATGGAGTAGTTCGCTTTTTCATCAGCTGTCTGTTGCTATCATGCCTAAAAGGATATCCGGAAGTCATCTATTGGAGAAAAACTCGTTACTCAAAGAGAGGTGGAAGATCTGTTTGACAAATTTGCTGTTAAAGTGCAAAGATGCAAAGAATTAGCATGGTATTTATCGCTTGCAGAGGAACAAATATTCACAACTTAAATGGATCTGTTTGGAGCCACAAAACTTGCAAAAGCAATGGCCAGTGCTTTATACTTTCTTTTGGTTTTGGTGTAGTATTTATTATTATAGCTTAGTATTTCTTTTAAATGTTAATTTATGGAAATTTCCTGACCTTTTGTTCGGTAGATGATCTCGCAGATAAGCCACCCCCGATTTTAAACGAAGATTTCGGGTAAAAAGGTGCGGCTTATCCGTGAGTGAATACAGTATTCAACTTTTAAAAAACACATCGACAAACTGAACATCTCGCGAAAACATATGCTACGGTACATGTCTTTATGATCCAATATTATTAATATGGAGACTATCCAAGGTAGTACCATTGTATTTTTGGACAACACAGTCTTAGATTCTGTTGCCATTAAAGAGACACTGTCAAGGGTCTCACTATATCCCAGGCAGAGATGGGAAATGCACTTATATTATGTCAGCAGTGTGTTGTTTCCTATTTGCTGTCAAGTCTTGTAGACACTGCAGTAATTATTGTAAAGGCACATCAAATAAAGGAGACACCGTGGTAAAATAGTGTACAATGAAAATGTTTGAAAGTTATTTGAAATTCACTGTTTGAGAAATAATTCATAGTTTCACTTCATCCTCAGATACCCAAGGGCAGTTAGTTGGCAATGGGCAAAAAAGGGTGTTTTTTTGGGTGACTCCAAGGGTAAAGACTTGTAGTCTGATGATGACATCACGTGATGTCACAATGACATCATCAAAATCAAAATAAATCTAAATTCTCCATGGATTTTTTAGCTACATGTACGTTTGTACTATTAATTTATAAATATTTGCTGAACCTACAGGTGCATAAAACCGAGCATGTGTTTGCCATTACAACAAAAATGGAAGATTTTAGAACACTTTTCAGTCCAATTTTAAGCTTTTTTGGCATTTATTGTCGGTCTCCAAAATCCATGCTCAGTATTGGAGATTTTTTTAATTTTATTTACAAGCTCTGAAATGCTATTTCCAGCATTTTCGATGCAATGTTTTAGTAAGGTTGGGGGTCAGTTGAATAGACTGCAGTAAATAGCATATTCACAATGCTCACTCAAGGGTTAGAGTTGAGTTTCTAATCAAAGTTATACAAAACAGAACAAAATCACTGCCACAGCATAAAAATCACCAAAATTCTTGTTAAGCCAGGTCTTTATGGCTTAAAGGCAGCTACGCCCCTGACAGTAGAAGAGACAATCTATTTTAGAATGGTAGGTGCATGTTTTTTTAACAAAACTAAGTTTAATATTAGTATCTGGTTAAGCAGATATTTCCAAATGTTGTGCTCATTAAAGTAGTATATTGGCATGTAATAATTAATTACAGTATGTTGTTGATACTGAATTGAACTGAACTGAGCTGCCAAACAGTGCTGAACCAAACAGAACATTTATACACTGCATCAGCTAAGTTTTTCCCTTATCCGAGATGTGGTGTTAGACTTGTCATCTAACTATATCATGTTTAGCTTACATACTCGGATAAGGGAAAATTTACATGTAGCTGACGCAGTATATAAAGTTCCTGTTTGCTCTGTGCAGTTTGGTGGCTCAATTCAGTATCAACAACACAATCTAATTAATTATTACGAGTCAATATATACAGTCCCTGTCAAAAGTTTTTCAACCGTATACGGTACCATATGTGCTTCGGTAAAACGAAGATTCGGTAACCACATGTGGTAGATTTCGTTCGGTAAACTCCATTCGTTTTAAGACCGAATTCGTTTTACTGAAAGTGGTAGAGTCACCGATTTCGTTTTACTGAAAGTGGTTCGGTCACCGATTGTGTTTTACCGAAAGTGGTTCAATTACCGATTTCGCTTCGCCACATTTCGCCACATTCCCAGGTTGAGAATCTTGCAAGATCTTGCAAGATCTTGCAAGATCTTGCAAGATCTTGCAAGATCTTGCCAAGATCTTGCCAAGATAAGATCTTGGCAAGATCTTGCAAGATCTTGGCAAGATATTAGTACCATTATATCTTATCTTATTTTTCCTGAAGGCAAGATCTGGCAAGATATTGCAAGATCTTGCAAGATCTTGCAGGATCTTGCAGGATCTTGCAAGATCTTGCCTTGATATGTTATATGTGAACTTATATGAAAATCACATGCCTGATGAGGTAATTCCATGTTAAATTGCACTCGAAAACCGATATCGGGTTTTAGAGTGCAATTCAACGAGGAATTACCTCATTAGGCATGTGATTTTCATTGAATCGCATAGTCCGGCCGATGAATTACTTGAAGATTTAGTACTCAAGTTGTTGATATTTTGCTAAGTTGTAATTAAATAGCGCGCGTAGTCTACAGCGGATTCCACTCTTAACCACCACTCAGTCTCAGCCAATCAACGTCTGATTTTGCAAATGCACCGTGCGATTCAGATTTGGCTATGCGATTCTATATTTTAGCAAGACAATGGTCAATATCTTACCTATACCATAGAGGACAAATTAATCCCTGATTTCAACTTGAAATATTTCATGCGTAAAAACGCCAGCTACGCACGCTTAAAATCACGTTTTTATGGAACATAATTTGCCCTCCATAATGTTAATGGGCATTATCATCAAATACGCAGCCAAATAGGAAACAGCCTTGCAAAAGCTCTTAAACACGTCATTTATCGCCCTGCTTCTGATTGGCTGATAATGGGATCTTGCGATTGATGTTGGCCAATCAGATTTCGAGAGGTAACCAATTCAAAAGCGTTCACCAGTTCAGAGATCTTTATTTTTTTAAGAACAATGTTAACTATTGTAATACTTTTGTACACTCCCAGTTTTTAGTAAGCTTATTATGCCGAATGCTAATACAGTAAAGTATTTTATCAGTTAGTTGGCCTGGTATATTGAGGATAATGATAACAACATGACTTTTGTCGGACATATTGTTTATTTGTGTCCAATTCTCCAGTCGATTGTCTATCTTTAAAACTGTTTTTTTCTTCAGTAAAGCCTATTCCTATGGGATCAAAAGCTCTATTCATTATACATGTAGTAGTTAATGAAGTGATATATCTGCAGGATGTGGGTTTCTCTTAGCTGCCAGAGGCCTACCGGTATACAAGCACTGTCAGAATGTTGCTGATCAAGAAGAAATTGAAAGATATCAATGTATAATTATATATAAATAAATTGTTTAAAATGTAATTGAGCCACAAAGAATTAAGTACAATTACTAGTTTAAAACTACAATACGGAAACACCTGCAACTGTCAGAGATATATTACTATTTCCTTTATAAAATAATACACAGAAAATAGGTACAACAATGGAAAATCACGCATTTATTAGTATCACGAAAATGTAAATTCTCCTAACTACGCAATCAAAACTGAGCATGCGCTCAACTTTCTATGTTTCTGTAGAGTTATAAAAACACGGCTTTCAGTCAATCAGAGCACGTGTACTATCGAATCTATTTTGTTTAAAAAGTTCTAAACTATCTTTATCAAACTCATTCCTAATCCATTAATTAAAACTGATTTACCTGGCAAATTTCCACTCGTTTCCCGTGGTGTGGACTCTTATTTGCCACGATTTACGTCATCACATGGCGGAGCCAAGTGATTCCACAACAAATTTTGACCATGTGATGACGTAAATCGTGGTAAATAACAGTCCACACCACGGAAAACCAGAGGAAATATTAGAAAACGTACAAGGAAGTTTCGTTACAAAGCGTGACAGCTTTGAAAGAGCCAGCGTTCATGTCTTTAACTTTCTCACATCAGCACCGTTGTCTGGACTCTCATTTACCACCGTACTTCAACCAATCAGATCGCGAGATTACCGGCAGTTGTGGTAAAAATAAACTTTTACTTTCTCGGCCAAACTAATAATTCCTTTAGCCAAAATAACTAAAAACGTGACTACATACATCTAGACGTTTGATAAGTTTGATATACAGCTGAAAGTGAGAGTTTGTAAATCCCATAAAGCACATCCAGTCATTGTGTATCTATCAGTATAACAAAAAACAATGGGTTGGAAAGAAGTTGTACATATAAATCCCTCATATTAATTGATGTTTTTTTACAGGTATGACAAGTTTTTTTATTTGCGAGTTCCTCCCTCCCTAAAAACCAAGCCGGGTCCTGATGGATAAGCCCTCTAGGTATAAATTGGTCCATTCAAATTCAGTGAGCTCAGCAAACGAGTGTGTAAAACAAAGGACAAACATTAGAAAC
This sequence comes from Actinernus sp. WN-2022, assembly GCA_030867875.1. Taxonomy (NCBI): domain Eukaryota; kingdom Metazoa; phylum Cnidaria; class Anthozoa; order Actiniaria; family Actinernidae; genus Actinernus; species Actinernus sp. WN-2022. The sequence continues at coordinate 623,646 of JAOWCC010000330.1, forward strand.
TAAAGGCATGAACAGAAAGGAAGAAATGTAAATTTATACTACTACTTGGTTTCAACCCTCGTGCTCATGCATGACAGACTGGAGCTTAAACCATTGAGCTAACCTGAGGAGGCAGTTACAGCTTTGTTGTTTTATTTTTTATCACACGTACCTGAAATCTTGTATTTTATTGCTTGTTGAAATATCGTTACTTTATACAATTGCCGAGTTAGATCAGACCAGATGAGAAAACATTTTGGGACCCCCTGAAGGTCAATCATGATCGGCATACGAACCGACAGCAGCAAGACCATTAAGAAATCACACACATTTTTCCATTGTCCGCACTCTTACCGATCATAGAAATGATGTCATAAATTATTCAAAAAATAAGGGTTACAACGAGCACAATGAGTTGTTTTCACTGCAAAGTTTTGAACATTTGGTGGCATAATTTCTATGATCAATAACAGTACGTATACGAATATTGTTAAAATGTTTGTAATTTGGTTTTTACAAAAAACTCGCAAGAACGCGACTTGTCTTCAATATTACGTCATTTTCTTTGTCCGTACCTATACTCCTATTGCACAGCAGAGAGCCTATCAGAAAGCGAGAAAATACAATTTTGACAGAGATGGAGCCAAATATTTTCCTGTTTGGCCCTATCTAATTCTGCAAATAACTGTTTTATCATACATGTATTACCACTTTGAAATGCCAAAAAAATAGCTATGCCCCCATCATGTGACATTTTGTAATTAGCGCTTGTCAGTGATAATACAATATATAAAACATCAAATTGATGGCGTTGTGCAAAAAGGCTGTATGTGACTCTTTATCACGTTAAAAAGTTTCCCTTTTGTTGGATAATTTATAATACGATCAGGAGTAACTTACTCCTTTTTGCACACAGCCCTTCATTAATGAGAGGTATATTATAAATGCATATGCCACTACATAATTGCAATCATAATAACTGCATTAAGGGTGTGTTTTCACAAGGACTTGTTTGACAAGTTAAACATAAAAAATCCCAAAAGACAGTTAAAACACCTCTGTTTAAGTTCACCAAGTTAAACATGTAAAGTGTGTTTTCATTGGGAATTTTGCGGCTATTAAAACACCCGAAATCACAGTCTAGTAATACTACCTCGGGATATGGTATAACTTGTCTTGCCGTTTGCCGCGACCAATCACTGCACATGAACTGACAGACGCCTGACAGATTATTTATTTCGCTGTCAAAGCAACCATTTAGCAGACCTTTTGCATTGCACGTGTCGCTTCTTAGAATCGCTTCACACAGGATTTTATTTTGCTTCCTAGCTAAGTTGTGGGCCAACGAGCCGCAAATCAAATCAAATCAAATGTTTCTCTGCTTACTCTGAAATGCGCACGCCACGGATGGTCTTGATAATTAGTGCATGTTGACCAAAAGGTGCTCAAACCAGAACCGTCGTCTTGGATATTAACCCAGACTGATTTCGTTCTTCTTCGATTATATATATAATGGTAATTGAACTGAGTGGAGTGCAATTTGGTCTGAAATCATACGCGTGATTACAATAATTATGATTTCAGACCAAAATTGCACAACACGAAGTTCAATTACCACTTTATTATATCCATTTTGAAATCTACTAAAAGCAAACATTTCGGGTTTCCGTGTCCCTCCCCCACTCCCCCTCCCCCCTCCCCCTGCTAGCCTATAATATTTTCAAATCAGTATGAGTTTGTCGCCATCATAAAAGATTTTTTTTTATGTGAAAGCTTCGTAAATAAATCAAACAATGGTATGAACTTAAAAATAATAACTTTTTAATCTCGTTTCTTTCAATATTTAAAGTGTACACATAAAACATCCATTTTCAACCGGAAATGGATTACAACTCATTGCATATTCATGAACAAAAGTTCACGTGACAAGTATGCAAAATTGAAGCTCTCGCAAACGCGAGGTTACATATATAGTTCAAGACACTTCATTGAGTCCACTAGTGTCGACACTAGTGTATTTAGTTCTAGTTTTCGTCATCTGAATCCAGGATAAAGGCTCGCCTTCGTCGTTTCGGTGGTTCTGGAGTGTCTTGGTTTTCTTTTGAGAAGAAATTGAAGGTGCATCCTGTGAAATTTTGGGATGGAAGCTGCATCATTGGCGGGTTTGTGGTGCTACTGAAAGCCGCCATTCTGTATGCACTTGTGGAGTTTAGATTTGGCTGAAATGGCATGAAACCTGTATTCATCAGACCCACAGCCTGGTAGAATTGGTTTTGCGACTGTGTTTCACCACTTACAGAGCTTGTTAAAGCAACACTGGAGCTGTTATTGATAGTAGTTGGCGCTTCATTCGTTCGAGACAACTGATGTGAACTTGCTGGAACAATGCCAATGGCTTCGGTCGCGGTTTCCTGTTGCTTGATTTTCCCAGTGTTTTTGCTGGAATTCGACTCCTGGAAGCCACTTATTATGTGGGAAAGTTCTCGACGCTGTGTCTCGTCTACTTCATCGTAATCATCCAGGGATGTTTCTCTTGCATGACCAGTTATTTGACGAATAAGGTGCCGTGGTTGGCCCGATTTCTTGAGCTTCTGAACCAGCGTTTTTCTCATGCTGTGGTTCGTAAGTTTTTTGTTGGTTTGCAGACATGATGCCATGGATTTCATAAGCTGGCCAATGGTGTTTTCACCCATTCTAACTTTGTTGTACCATACATCTGGATTTTTTGGTCGATTTATTGTGCTCAGATACAGGGGCCCGTTGTCTTTCATACCACTCGGTCGCTTGGCCAACCAGAGCTTGAAAAGCCGAACTGGATCTCTTTCTCCGCCGTCCGTACTCCACATTACTTGAGGAGATGTTCTTCTCTTGATTCTAAGACCACCAGTGCGAGTTTTGGTAGGATTTTCTGAGAATTCTACACTTTCACTTCCATCTTCGTGTGACCTGACGATGAAATCCTCGACATATGCATCGTACTGCTCCTGGCGGCCTCGAAATCCCATTTGCTCCGTCAAGTTTTTGAAGTTTACGTTCGTTAAAACTCGGCCATTGTGGTCTCCAAGCTGACCCTTTTCCCAGAGTGTAAGTTCCTCCTCTGGTGCAAGTGGCTGGGACTTGTTTGGCCTCTTTCCCTTGCCCTGTTGTCGCAACGAAATGGCCTTTGCATTCAGGGTTTGCTGTGACTGGTAAAATTCTCGCGATCTTACTATGCTGACAGGGTAGTTTTTGTCTTTCAAGTGTCTTTCTAGAGAACTTTGCATAATTCTGAGCGATTCTGGTTCATAGTCCTCGCCGTCCTTTTTCTTCACTTCAGCATAAAACTGGGTTAAAAGTTTGTCCAACGCTGCCGGCGCCACTGTTTCAATTTCCAATTCACCGAGGTTGCGGGACTGGCACCAGCTTTTAAAAACATTCAGCCATTGTTTAGTCGAGCGAGAAGTGTTTTTTTCACAGCGACAGACTTCAGCTCCTCTATATCATTGTTGGAAACTATAGGGAATCTTGAAACATCTGGTTCATGGATTTGGACTTGAGTTGTTGCTGTTTGGGTTAAACTTGTTTTGGTTTCGCTGGACTCCGGAGCGTACGAAGTTGCAGCCGTGTTTGTAGAAGTATCTGCTACATTTTCGTCAAAACTGATTTCAAAACTCGGAAAATCACCCAACAGGAGTTCTTCAGATTCAAGGAGAGCATAGTCATCATCTAGAAACTGTAAGTAATTGAATTCATCCATTTTTGTGTAGAAAAAGGATTTTTTTCAGCAAAAACTGCAAAAACAAATTGCCCAAAATGAATTGGCCTCCCTTTTTTTGCTGTAATCTGATTGGTTAGTTTAGTCCAGTCATGAAATATGATTGGTTGTTTTACCTTAGTCTTGAGTTGTGATTGGCTGAAAAAAGGATGCGATTACAGACTCAAGTGTGCGATTTAGGCTGAAATCATGGCTGCTGGGAGCCAATCAGATTGCAGGAAACACTAGTGATTTCAAAATGGATATAATAAACCTCCGTAATGTTGCTGTTTTTCGAGAAATGCTGCTATTCTTAACTTCTTCTTCGACTCATTTCAAGAGACATTGATCGCCATTTTTTGTAAAAATCACCTTCATTTTTGTATAAATACAGCAAGTATTAAAAGCAGAGAGGTAAACACAAATGCTTGAACTCCCGCCATTTTTTCGAATGCTTCGGTTGTTAATTAGAACCACTTATCATACCAACACCTAGAATTATCAGGCACGATATACTAGTATAAATCGGTTTGTAAACAAACACTTCAAGGAATGTTATACCAGAAAAACGCCCTAGTGAAAACACACCCTAAGAGCCTTGACACGTTTACGTACAATTTAGATCAGTTACAGGTGTTATATATGCATATACATGATCTTCATTACACTTTACTAGGACACACTTAGCCGACACATGTTCACAGAAAACAGCCTCAATATCTTCCACAGCACAGCCATCCACAGGTATGTGGTGACTGCCAAGCAACCTTGCACTGATATATTGTTGTACATCATGATTTTCTGGAGGATCAATGTTCTCAGAGCAGATGGTAGTACATAATCGGCGGAATGGCTTCAGCAGAGCTACAGTGTAAGCATTTACATTTACAAACACCTGGATTTCGCCATACATGCATTCTGTACTAGTGTTACTGTAAATACTAGAGTATTGCACAATGAAGCTGCATGATTTCCTTGCTCTTTTATAGGCCCTTGAGTGGTAAACCCTTCTTTCCTTTGACATTCTCTCTGAAAATGAACACTGCTGATCACCATCGGCAAGCATGACATCCGACTTCCCAAACAGTTGGTTCACAGCATCCAGTTCGCAGTGTGTTAATTTCCTCATGGTTGAGGGCTCTGACAAAGAGACCAAGTCAGAGTGCTTTGTCCATTTTGATCTATTTAAATAGAATTGAAATCATAAATTAATGTAATATATAAAAATGTGATACTGCAGCTGTCCTTTATGTGAAAATCATGTGCATGACGAAAATGCGGTAATTCCATGAAAAACTGAATTTTTAGAAATCGGAAGTGAAGAAATGAATATATAATATTTCATTGCCGAATGAATTTGGTTTGTGATCCCCATGGGAAAGACGTTAATTGCCATTGATGCTGGAGAGCAAGCTATCTTTAAAAACACTGTTTTTGAAAGATAGACAATCGATTGAGTTGAAAAATAGCATTTACAAATAGGTTTTGCTAATAACAATTAACCGATCTTCTACAAATTAAGGCAATTAAATAAATGAAGTGAGATATTTTTTGCTCTCCAGTACATTTTAGCACGTGATGTGTTAGCTGCAAAGGGCCTATACAGTAGTATCTAAGTGATACAGACATAACAAAAGTATTGATCTTTTTTATTATATAATTCTCTGCATGTACATCTTGTAGAGAAAAATGTATACATATATAACACACATGATGTTATCTTAATTAGGTCTGCATATGTGTGTGATGTACGACAGTATGTTCTTTTAATTACATATGTATCCAACAACAACTGTCTACGTTTTATTTATTAAGAACATTTACCTGGGTTTGGATAGTGCCAGATGTTCAGAGAAACCTTTCACCTCTTTGCATTCATCTGAGGACTGCAGTTTTTGTCTGAGGGGATTGATTTCCATTTCAATCAGATAGTTGGTAACCATCTAAACACAATTTAAGTATAATAGCATTAAATTTATGTTTATTAAATTTATGTGTGAACTGTTGAGTTCACAAAATTCGACTTTAAATTGCAATAGTTTAAATAAAGATTATGCAGACAGTGAATTGTACAAACAGAAACAATGGGAAAACAATAGTTATAAAGGAATTGTTTGTGTTGTAATTTGATTTAGTATAAATATGATAACAGTGAATGCTGCTGTCATTGCTGCATACAAATATTTCCAGATCATGAAACTGAAATTGTTACCATGCACATACTTTTGTTTTGTAAATTTTTACACACCTAAGCTAGGATCTTTTCTCAATCATTTTCTTATATACTTCTCTAATTATTCTTCCTTCTTCCACTTTTATTTTCTTCAAATTGCTTTTTTCGGATGTTATTTTGGTTGTAATGTTTAAATAAATTATATATATCTTTTAAAAGATAATGACTTTCAAGATAATTATTTAAGTGCTTATTAAATAACTTCAGAACTTTTTCAGGTTCTTTATTAACTGATACAAAGAAACATTACTTTATATTTTTGCTACCTGTTCAGCAACACCTCTGGTGCCCTTGAATGTTTTAAGAAGATGAGCGATCATTGCCTCAAAACAGAATGTCGAGTGTGTCCACAGTGGACCCAGCGTTACAACTTGCTTCCCCAAGTGGGTAATGTTGTGACAATTTATTGTCTCACTTCGTTCTCCTGTATAATGTTATGTAGAATAACAGATAGGATACTTGACTACGATTTTATTGTGAATCCCAATATATTTGTAATACAAAATAAATTAATGATAACGTACTTTAATAATAATAGTTTATTTATATAGCGAATTCCTTCATATAACAAAAGCGCTCTACAATAATATCAAAAAATATTTACAAGGTATCCTAATGCTAAAATTAATTACCTAATATAAAAAAAAAAACAATAAAGTTAAACCGAAATAGTGATAATGATAAAATACGTATGGATAAAATGTTTAAAAAATATATAATTTTAAAATAATCTGTGATTTGTTTTGAGATATTAATTAATATAACTTATACGAAGCTACTAATTTAAATAGCTATATGATGGCTGTATTTGCTCAATAGTAAGCTTTTTTATATAAAAATGATATTAAGCTTATCTTGAAGCTGTCAACGGAGGGGATGTGCTTTAGATTTAATGGTAAACAATACCACAGTTGTGGGGCGCAAACTGAAAAACCATGGTAACCATACAATTTCAGATTTTACAACAAACATGAGGCGGTTGTGCGAGTGCCTTGTATTGGCATATTATTGTCCGTTGTGTTAATCACAATAACAGGTAGCCTATCAGAGAGCAAGGAAATGAACAGCTGTTGTAAAAATACATGTATGTTGAACTGGAAAAAGTACATGTAGATAATACATATTTTATTACACATTATGAATAACTAGTGCACTAGCAGTGCATTTCAATATTTGAAATAGCAAAAACATGGAATAATGGAAATAATTATAAGTTATTAGGTACATAGCATGTTTTAATATTGTAATGTAAAATTCATTTAACAATAATTAAAATGTAATAAAAAAAAGAATATATATTTTCGTTAGAAAACCCTTCTCTAACCAATATGTTTATTTCATAGACATAGTTTAAAGCATTATATCAATGAGCAATTATTAAATTAATGGAATTGTTCCAACGGGTTGCACAATCCAGAGAAGTTTATGGATCTGGTAGACTTGAACTACCAAAACACTGCAATATGCTACAGTGTACCCCCAACGGAAGACCCTTTCTTCCCATTACAGGGTATGTGCAATTAGGGATTAGTGATTGGTGCATGTATGATTAGTTGTGATTATAAAGAAGCAGAGGGCATTTAAATAACAACTCATTTACAAGTTAATTTGTAAGTATATAGATAAGCAAATTATGTTGGTTACATATAATTTAATTAGTCATGTAACTGTTAAAATACATAATATAATATGTGATTAATAATTAATAGAACATATATAGGTAGGCACTAATGACATCAATTGTCATACAATTGCAACTTACTACCAGAATACTTTTTGAATTATGTTTCTTAATATTCAAATTTTTAAATTTCGGCCTCTATAATCTGAGAATTATCCAGAAAATGTTCCAAATTAGAGCATCACAAATCATGGTAGCAATAACAGGCATATAACATTACATACCATGTTTTTTTTATGTGAACATGTGCATTTCATGTATATTTAACAATTAAATGTAATTAGAAAAAAAAAGAATACTAAAATTTTCTCTATCTTGCATGATGTATGTATTATTTGTCTCAGATCATTGAAAAAATGCATTAACATCAGTGGTTATATATACTATAAAGCGATAAGTAGAGTTTTGTTAATACATATCTAGAATATCACCCACAACTTATACAGTATAATTAAGCCATGAGTAATTTATCTTCAATCTTCACTCTTGAAAGTATTTTAACCGCCCCTGTATGCTTGCCTATAAATATATGTACATGCGATCCCGTCTATTCAATTTCTGTATTTATTTTATGTAAGCAGTATACAATTAGCAATTATTAATTAATGGAATTGTTCCAACGGGTTGCACAATCCAGATAAATGTATGGATCTGGTAGACTTGAACTACCAAAACACTGCATGCTGCAGTGTACCCCCAATGGAAGACCCTTTATTCCCATTACAGGGTATGTGCAATTAAGGATTAGTACTATTATCAAGCCTTTATATGTAGTCATTTAAATTATGAGAATTAATTTATTATTAAGACTGTATAATTACTAGGGCTTTCTTAACATTTTTATATATTAATTCTAGTGTCCAGATTAGTAATTAAATTAAGCACTTTTGCTTCATTATAAGTCTTGACACCTAAATGAAGTTGTTGTTAATATTATATTATTATTATTGTTGTTATTATTATTATAATGTACATGCATTCATTTAATAATTATGCCAATGGAATAAAACAATATATTTTCAGCAGTCATAATTTTTATAGTAAAAAAAATATTGGATTTCAGAACTTATATATGTACATGTATAATCCCTTGGGTTAATAATATTAATAATAAAAGTTTAATCTATGACATTTTCACAAATGGCTCATCATCCGTTGAAATCTATATATATTTATATATATTACAAGATACCGATAACCATTTATTACAAATTATTATTATAATTACGTTAACTATATATAATGGTAAAGTATATGTATGTACGATAAATGCTGAAATGATATCTAAATTAAACATATCTAATAACCATTTAGAACAGTATACATATACACACCATACAGAAGTTTCATTTGGCTGCAAAACAGGTTTAGGATGCTTCCCGCAAGTTCGACTTCTAAATGACTGATCCTGTTTTTCAGGAGGATCCACAATCCAGTAATCAAGAGAGCCAGATGATGAAAGTAGTCAGGTGGCAGTAACCCTTTGAGCACAGGAAGCCCAAAATATAGTAGAAAATGTTGCACTTCTGTTGCTAATTAATTCAGGAGAGAGAAAAGCACTATAATTATGCTTAAGCTTTTAAATATACCGGCAATTATACATATAACTGTAATTGTTATATATATATAATAATTACAGTTATATGTATAATTGCCGGTATATAGAAATACTAACCAGTAAATAATTACCTTTCATATATAATTCATATCATTCAAGAAATTGTCACAACTAGTACTCAGAGACACAAAATTAAAGTATTACCACTGTTGCTTACAGAACTGTTATTGACACATGATATTAATGATCATTAAATTGCGTAAGATAATTGCATGACAAATTAATCAAATGAAACCTGCACGAACATTTATGAAACATAGATATATTGCATTAATAAAGTATAGTGCATTTATATATATATGATGATCATGAAATCATGCATGCAGCTATATAAATTATACCGTTTTGTCAGAGCTCACATTATTTTATAGGTTGATAAGCTATATATATAACCTTTCCAATATTTCAGATCTTTTAACGATCTTGGCTTCCTATCCATGTCATGGGGAACAGGTATGCCAACCAGCCTTTCACTGATTACTTTCTCCTGTCTTGGTCCAAGATAAAAGGGCTTGTCATGATTTGCACGGTCAAATAAGGCTTTAATCAACCATTTGCCTGTGCCTGATAAATAAAGCAAAGTTTAATACATGGTACATATAATAAATAAAAATATCCTATAGCTGTAATTATATTGTACCAGAATGCTAGTTATGATAATATGCAATATAAAATGCAGTAATCAATAATTAGACCTGAAAATAATGCTTTATTTATAACATAACACACATTACATGATTTGAAAAGCCTAAATTAATGCATAGCATACATAAATCATTTATATAAATAATAATGTGATGATCAAGTTAGCAAATTTCCACTGGTTTTCCGTTGTGTGGACTCTTATTTACCACGATTTACGTCATCACATATGGTCAAAATTTGTTTTGGATTCACGAGGCAGAGCCAAGTGAGTCCAAAACAAATTTTGACCAAATAATTGTGATGATGTAAATCGTGGTAAATAAGACAGTGCTTATGGTAGAATGCGGGGGGGGGGAAATCAAAATTAGGCGGGATTTTTTGGCGAATTATGCGGGAAACATCGCAAATTATGCGGGAATTTATGCGGGATGACGTCATACATTTTTTAGCACAAATTTGTTTTATCGTGTTTCACTTCAAAAAAGCTGCAAGTTGAATAACCAGTGGAAATTAGTTTTTACAACAATATTAGAAAACATACAAGGAAGTTTCGTTAAAAAGAGTGACAGCTTTGAAAGAACCAGCGTTCATGTCTTTAACTTTCTCACATCAGCACCGTTGTCTGGACTCTCATTTACCACCGTACTTCAACCAATCACATCGCGAGATTACCGGCAGTTGTGGTAAAAATTAGAAATTATATGTCCCACGTGCAGTTCTAGAATACATCGTAGTATACTTTGACAGCATTTATTAATGTACACCAACCTTGAAGGATGCAGTGCATGTAATCAATTGGACTACCCTCTGGAATTTCCATGAAACTATGCAGAATGGAGTAACCCTTCAAGCCAAACACCTGTATAATTTTTAAATTAACGTGCTATAAATTCATTTACCTTTTTTTATGAAAATTTAATTTAGATTCTAATTTTCTTCTTCACAGTTATTAATAATGTGAATGAGTGCATGTATATTTCCTTAATGACTGGAATAAAAATAGTTCGGTCTTGACAGATTAATTTATGCTGCTGGTTAGTTTTAGTCTAAAACTGTTAGTGTTTTTCACTTATTCATCTTAAAGATACAATAAATATGTATAAAAACTGAAATAATTATAATAATCATAGTACAATTGCACAAGCTAAGGGAATATTGTACCATGGCCAGTAATGAATAATTATCAATTTACAGGGATTGAGCACAAGAAAACATGTATTGTTCATTAGGGTTATTAACGGGCAGTTAAACAGCAGCTTAATTAGTCGTTATTTCCTATATCTACCAGCTACATGTATATATATATATATATTTAATAGTCCTGTCTGCACGAGAGTTGAGTTACACAACCCGAGAAATGTACCTTTCATTGGTTCATAATTATAATTTTAAGGTTCACATAGGAATGACTATGTCCTTAAAATATTAATTTATGCATACCTTTTGTTAGTCATATTTGAAATGATCGCTGGTATTATGATGGGGTGTAATTAAGGGCATGGGGTTTATAGGGTTAAAAATAATCAATGTAACATGATTATCAGTATAAAAATGTAATGAATTAATATAATACTTATCAAACTAATTAATAATTCATGAAGCAAAAGGGAATCACCAACTGACAAGTGGATCTTCAAACCTGATACAGGTTTTGTCCTGATTTACATAAACTTGGCTTCGATTTTCTCAGCCAAAATAAGTTGTATTGCCAAAATAACTGAAAACAGGACTCTCTGCATTATCTAAAAATGGTAAATATTATAGGTCTTTATTTCATTTATAAAGTCATGTACACACCTTTGATTTGGACTGCTCAGCAAGTATCGCATGGAGTCTCATCTCTTCTGTGCTTCTCAATTTATGCACAATATCATCATATGGATATACTCTCACATTCCCAGGAATTGGAAGCCTTTTTCCGGGATGCAAACAGTTCTAAATCAGTAGAAAAATATATGAGAGTATAATTAAAGTTTGCAGTGCATGTTCAATGTTATAGAAATGAAATTTTGGATAATCCCAATATTGTGTTTTATTATGTTTGTAAATTTTGTGTTAGTAAAGGATATTTGTTTGCCATTTATTAATTTTACTTAATGATAATATGAAAATGAATAGAAACATTGATACATGTATAGCTACTAAAATATCAATGCTTCCAGACATTCACGTACTAAAACAAATATAACTCAACTAGATCTTGATCGTCCAATTGCCCTATATCATGACGTCAAATCAAAATAAATGCATTTTGAAGAACGTAGAATAGCGGTAACATGCAGCCACCAAATACGGTAAATATTGTGTGATAAACATTGATAAAGTTGATATCTGGAATCCAGTTAAATTTTCCTCAGCAAAGGAGATAGTTCAAAATAATATTGTTGATGTTATCAATTTACATGTGAAAGTGAGCTTGTAAGTTGGTTGAAATTCAAAATAAAAATAATGGACATATCCCAATTAGATACGTACCATGGAATTTAAGTGATAGATCATGTGTCTTAATTAAACAAGTATAAACTAAAAGACAATTAATGCATGTTAAAGTTCATAATTAATTAAATATACTACTTCAGACTGGAAATTGATATGCTCACACAATGCCAGTATATTAAGAATTAATAGTCATACACATATTGATATCTAATTTATTTACCATGCAGCCAAACTTTCCATTATAAAGATTGTGTTGCATAGCCATTGCCTTTCCGTGTAGATCACAAATGAAGCAATGTAGATGAACAAAGAAATCAGCATATTCACCATCTTTGGTCTGGCATACCATACCTATGTATCATTCATGAATTAGTACATGTACAGCATTACTTTTTTCATGACATTTCTCTCTGCTCAAGATAATTATGTATTTTTTGTTTAATTGTCATACAAGTATGTATTGGCCATATAATTTACTTTGGCAGTTTTAATTAGTCTAGATTTTCTTTAAATATTTGCATAAAAGAATGCAGTTTCAGTGGATTAATTTCAAAAATATATTATTTAAGGATTGATATGGAATGTATGTGTGCTCATCATAAAAAAAAATGAAAATGATTATGTGATGATGTTTACTAAGCACGTTATATTGATGCTAAAGAAAAGAATGTTACCCAGTTTTTGCATGTATTGTTATTTAAAATTCACTTAAATACCATAGAATTGTTTTTATAAATCTATCTGTTTTCACATAAAAGAAATGTAGTTTCAGTGAATTTAAATTTAAATTCAGAAATTTATTATTTAATGATTGAATAATGTGCGCTCATCATAAAAAATGTAATTTATTATGATGTAAGCTAGGTTATTTATATTGCTCCTGAATAATAAAATGCTACCCAGTTTTTGCATGAATTGTTATTTAAAATTCACTTAAAAACCATGCTACACAAAACAATCAGGGTTTTTCCCACAAAAAGGGGGGCCAACAGGGTTTTGGAGCTCGGATTTGGTCAAACATGCAGGGTCAGGGTTTGAGCCTCTTGGCCTCACACACATACCCATTTTTCATGTAATTCCTCCCCCCACCCCTCAACTGCCTCCAAGAACAGCTGAACCTTATATTGTTGGTATCCCAAAATATCTATGTTTATCTTCTCTGATAACAGCAATCATTTTAAACAGCTAATAATTAAGGCCTTGAAGGATTAAATCTATGACTAAAATCCATTTCATTACTACCCATGAACACGATGGTTTAAACTTATTAACATTATATATCATTCCATTTGAACAACCTTCTCCTTGTAGTTTATTTATTTCCTTGAGTGTTGGCCCTAAGAACACATTGATGTCTGGCTTCTTTGGACCATACCAGAGGCCAAGAAGCAGAACATTGTTCACACAAAACCTGCAATGAACAAAACAATATGAACAGTTCTTATAAGATGTCAGAGATAACTTTTAATTTGTGTAATAATAATGTTGTACCTCTCATGGACAGGAAGTTCGTTGACACATGCATATAGTGGCCAGACTGAGCAGCCTGTAGATTTGAAAACAGGTGCTCCATCAGTACCCATTGTGAGTGTTATGTTGTAGGATGTCTGCTCATGATCACTCTCTTCATGCCATTGTATAGACATTTTCTTGTATAACTCTCCATCTGTAATATCTCTGACGTAACTGCTGGTATTCTGTCGACTGACACATCCACTTCCTTGTCTGTTATTATAGTCACTGCAAATGTCTGAAGCATTATCTAAATTAGAAAGAGAAAGACCCACAATGTTAATTGACAAATGTATGATCATTTACCGGTTTGACTGAAGACAAGGGAAATAACGGGAAAGAGCACCGCGAGTGTTACATCTTCCACGAGTGTCGTGTGAGCTATGCGAGCCAACGATGCGTGCATGTAGAGTGGTTGAAGACGTTGAACCTACCTTTCAATTCAGAAAATAGTGACAGGTTTGAATTGCCGCGCCTCTTCAGTGATGAAAGATGTTTGATTTATCTCATCGTTTAGAAAATTCCAAGCGTAGTTTCTTGTATTCAGTACATTAGTACTGGAGAAGCCATTTGAGTGTTACACGCGCGCTGTACAGCAATGCAAAAAAAAACATTTCCCTTCCTTTTATTTTATAGTTCAAAATTGTCATATAACATAACTATTATTAACCGATATACCTTATGTTTTGAAAGCTTTATTTAAGGTAATAATTATTGTAGACTTTATATATGCCATAACTTAAACAAATCAAAACTCAAGCACGGCTCTCCGTGTTCATATAGCGATACTTACTGCAACGTCACACAGGCCAGTCACGCCACATTTGTCGCATTCTGTGGTTGGCAGAAAACGAAGCGTGAACGCAGTCAAGTTGCTTGTAAAATATAGGCTGAGGGTGGGGTTGTGACTCCCATATAAAAGGGATAGGGATGCTCGTCAGACGTTTTCTATTTGACCCTACGAGGTACTAACATGGGCGTGGTTTAAGCTTATTTTGACCGCTAAAAAGGTACCGATTGAAACATGCCAACATTTTAAACTTTCGATGCCTTTTATTGCTATTAACAGGTATCATCATCTAGTTCCCATATGTTTACAAGTCATAGAAATACAAATGTGTTTTTTTGCCAACAACATTATATATGCAAATGTATAAATGACTTCAGTGTTTACAAACAGTATTAAAGTATCGCTATACACGAAAAAAATTGGTGTCGTGCCGAAAAAAAAAGCGTCTCTTGGCAGTGTGGTCTCTTGGCGGTCAAATTTAGTATTTCACAGGGACGCTGTAAACAGTGTTGCATTTGCAAGTATGATATAGTTTACAATGTAAAAACATATTTGTTACCTTCAATGAGCATTCTCAGTTGTGGCTCGAGTGGAACATGTGTGAAGGAGGTGTCTCCTTTACGAATCCCTGGAGTTTGCTGGTGTCCATTTTCGCATTCAGTGGCGGTACTATCACATTTTTTACAGCATACATTGCAAATCTTCCACCTCCCTTTTTTTTTAAGCAACGGCACTGCACATTTCATCAATTCTTCGTGTGTTGTCGGTAATTCTGTCTCAATACCTTCTGGGATGTGCAACGATATGAGAGTCAACAGATCATCTTGACATCGACGTGAAAGGTCGTACTTGGAAAAAAACTGAAGTATCAGCACACAACTTGCACCAACAGACAAACGAGAACCATCATAAAGGCGATTATTAAATATGTCTGCGTCATCATCAGCACTCTCCACACTGGATAAACCATCTTCTTCCGATATCATACTTCCATCCAAACTATACATGTCGCAAGTTGAATCGCTTTCTTCCGATTCACTTCCTGCACTTGCTTCGTAATTACTTACGTCAGTATTGTCAACACTATTGTCACTAGTACTGTTACACAACTCTTCAACTTCGATACAATTTAACAATTCTGGTCCAGTGTCGCTTTCTAGTTCGTCAATATTTCCCATTACTGACAAGGGCAAGGGCTCTGCCTCTGGCGTTACAAGGTTGTCATCTGTGAAAACGGAAAGTGTATCGGTGAAAACGTGGATTGCTGTTGATACCGGATGTTCATACTCGTCCGTTTCATCACTTGAACTGGAAGAGTCGGACTCGGATATATGCAGTTTAACCCTCCGATCTTCCTTCCCTCTCCTCGACAGTAAGCGGCGAAGCTTTATCGCTGAAAGAGATGTTTTTGCCCTTTTACGCGAGCATCTAACCTCGGACATCTTGCAACTTTTTTTGCCGAGGACGAATTTTTTTTTACGATATTTTTGGCGGGGTTTCTTTCAAAACAAAAGCGCGCTCGCGCTGGCGAACAAGATGTGTTTCATTGTATCTATATTTTGGCGGGAGCTTTTCTCGTCAACGATTGGTTAATTCCTGTCCAGGTTGTCATTTATGGCGCGAGCGAGCGCGAGCGTGCTTTCTCAAAACACATCTTTTGGGGCGCGTTGTTGATTTACCGGCTTGTTGCTGTTGACCTTTAAATCTAATTGATATCGTTTGATACTTTTAAAAGTTAATATAAGTACTTTCACTCAACACTCGTTTTTACACACTAACATGACTTGCCGGCAAGTGGAGAAGCAGAGCTTGGAAGGTGAGTGTCAAAACCACTTCTTTTTGCTGCGTTTTGCGCGTCAACCTTTTTTTGATGCCGTACGTGAAAAAAAAAAAAAGAGAGCGCAGTTTCGATACAAAAATAAGACGATGAAATAACAAACGATACCGTATACGAGGTTATGAGGTGGAAAAACTAATCGAAGCAAAGTTTAAAATGGACATTGTTTCAAACAACTAACAAACCAATTTTTTTTTCCGCCAAAGCTAGTACGTTTCATCTCAAAACAAAAGACAAAAGTACATTATTTTAATAAAATTTCTCTGGGGCGGGGGAGGCTTTCGAGAGAAAATGAAATGTTACCAGAACGAATGTTTTGTAGAAAACAACAATTATTCATTCATTGTTTTCATTGGAATTATTAATGCATTCGCTGAAGTCAGTTTTTCTTTTCACACGTACTACACCTGTCACTGCGTCAGCAAAATCGATACCATGGCTAGGCCGAGGCAACATATGACGAAGTGCTTTTTACACACGCTGCGAGTATTTATTGCAAAAAGATATATTTAGCCTCTTTACATGTGAATGCAACTCCTATGGGACATACATGGTCATTTCAAGTACTATAATAGAATAACACAGAATCACATAACAATAATGTTCATTCCAATTATTGTTTACATTTCACGAACACGATAAAATATTCGTGTCCGATCTTTATGATCATGTAAAGAATGTGATGTAAAGTGGTCACGAAGCGGCACAGTGTACATGACCATAAAGATCGTTCGCTCATATTTTATCAATCACCTAAAACGTAAGCTTAATCAGTTTGAAAGTCTTATGTTAACTGCTGAGATAGTAACCATTGCGCGGTAGATAATTAAAGGACGAAGAGGAATCAAGCTGCAATTTTATTCAGACTCTACTTTCAATCGAAGATCGTAATGCTCACAATATCGTGTTAAATTTTCGATGTCAAATGATTTTTTAAATGAAAACCTATGTTGATACACTTATTTATTTAAGTGAATAGGGTCAATTAAACGAGAGTAAGTTTACGAAAAATGTGATATTTATAAAGGCTTCATTATTAAGTTTCAGTCGCAAACTTGTTTTATACTATAGTTATCGACACTGATAAGCCGATCAGGCTAACTTACTCTGTTTAAATGGCCCTATAAATCACTGCTGCATTTAATCAATTAAATTGCAGGAAACACCAATGATTTCAAAATGAATATGATTAAGATAAAAATTGAATGAATTAATGAGCAATTTGTTAATTCAAATGACCTTGCCCTTTTTAACAGAAGTGATCGAGGATGAGTACCTGTTTTACTTCAAAGAAGAAAACAAATATACCATTGCAAAAAGAAAATTTGTGCTATGTCAGGATAAAGATCTTCGCCTTGGTAGAAGTATAAAGGTTAAGGATGGTTCAAAGATTTATATTGCAACACTCATGGTTATTGGTAAGAAAAAAATCATGTACAGTGACTTCGTATTAAAATAACCATGTTAGACACATGTCTACATGTGGCATATAACACAAGAAGTAGTATTCACATATAGCAGATTTCGTATGAGTGGACAAACTATGTCATATATACGTAGCCTTAAAGGGAACCTCGGCTGAAAAACAATGTTTGCTCTCAAGTATTATTTTGTTATGGATGCCTAAGTCTGTTTCTGTATTTGTCTCCAGTAAATTGTACACTAGATGTCATTTATGCAACAATTTCCCGCCATCTTGGATATCATGACGTCACAGTGTTGCCCTATTGTCGCAATATTTAGCTGTGCTTGTAACTGTTAAATAATTGGATTACCAGGAAAAAACAATATGGAAACCTTTTCAATGTCGTACAATAACCTTGCTGTAGTCAGCACTGTAGTTTGTCCTACTCATACGAAAACTGTTATATTATTTATATTTTTATAGTTTGACCATAATCTATTTTATAATCAAGAAAGGTGTGTGGCATGCTAGTAATTTTTTTTTTTTTTTTTTTTTAACATTTCTAACAATTTTCCATAGGAAACCACGAAGAACTAGAAGAAGTGCTAGCTGTTCGAGACAGAGCATATCATTCCAAATCAAGAGGTATTTTCAAGTACTCATCAAAGTGGTAGATACCGAAGTGGTTTGCATAGTTCATTACATTATAGCTCTGTGTAGTGAAGGAAAAAGCAAAGTAAAGTAAAAGTTTCCAATGTATTGTTTTCTTTAAAAAAATCAAATTAATCACATTAAATTATTAGTTTTTCATTGTTGCATTGACATATTTTTGACAAAATAACAAAAGGTATCTTTCAACACTATCAGACAGGAAAAGTTTAAAAAGCAACAGCAGCAATGAATATATGTCTGCCTAAGTTTGAAATGTTGTCAGCAACTGAAGTGTACCGTACTTAATGTTACTGTATGTATAACACAACAGAACATCAAAACAAGGCCAAAACCAAACCAAAGAAGAGGTACTGTTCATCGCCATCAGACAACGATGACAGTCTCAGCAGCAACAGTGACTCTAGTTACACAACTAAAAGGAACACAACAACAACAACAAGTGACAGGTCTCCTGTTTACAAGGACACAAATGCAGAGACAGCTAAGGTCACCAAGTTAATAAAAAAGTTCAGGAAGGTATGTATCTCATAACGACTTAAAATGGTTATGTTACTATTCATTAGAGAGCTAGCTGAGAGCTTTAAGCACAAGATACAGGGACTGTTCATAAATTAGCAGGAGGTAGGCGGTTGAGAAAGGGGTTGGGTAATAATTTGTTGAACCCCACAAAAATGGAGGCATATAAATAAATATACTGTCCCTGTATTCCATCTTTTTCGAAGAACAACAGAGGGGTGAAGGTCATAATATTTCACATGATTATTGCCAGAAGATGATTATTTATTTAGACTTTTTGAATCCCCTCCCCTCCCCACCCCCCTCTCTGCTAAATTGTTATTATTTCCCTAACATGACCACTTAATGCAAGACATGTCCTACAAACCAAGTAGACAGTCTGTGATTGATGTTGATTATTTAGCTGTTATCGTATGACCTGTACGGCACTGAAAATGCTTTCCTTTCAAAACCATTTACAAAAGTCACGTGATAAGGGCCGGACGTGGATGCCGTGAGGGGGACGGAAAAAGCTGTCCGGCCCTGCACAAGTTTTTCTTGCTGTTTTGTGGTTTGTTCTACAAAAAAATATGGTCATATTATAAAAAAAAAAAATTGACTGAGTTAGGTTGGGCCAGACAGGAAAATATTTGGCTCTCTGTCATTTTGTATGCAGTCCGTAGATCATGACCTAAAGCCAAATATGTTCCTGTCCGGCCCTCCCACTAAGTCAATAAGTAACTACTCTTGCTAAGTTATATATTTCTAAAGGCCATGTTGAGTTAAAAGTAATAAGTGATTAGGCATTAATATCAAGTAACAAAATTAATGGTCAAACCTGTTTAAGAAAAATCCAAAGATACATTATGTATCAGTCCATACTTTATATGATCAGTTATGTGTGTTGTCCTAAACATGGCATCATCTCAATATATAAGTCTGCAGTTGACAGCTTGGTCGATGACAATGTAACAACCAAGTGCTGTTCCACTTCCTCTGGGTGCCCCAACAACGCCAGGATCAAGGCACTTGAAGATAAAGTACTTTGGCTAACAGAGGCCTTGAAGGAAAAAAGGACATGTTTATGTACTCATACATTCACAGTAAGTCTTTCAAAAAGACTTTACAAATAACTTCCCATTTCAATTCAATCAATAAATACACCCTGACATAAACTTGGTAAATCTTGATTTGTTAAAACTACATGTATGACAGTTCATTTTTTAAATCAACAGTTGTTAAATAGTGCATACAGGGTTCTCCAACACAGACATAGTAATATGAGAAAAAAAGAGCAAGGGGATTTATTTCATTTTTTTTAGAAAACTTGTAGCAGGCATGGTCAAGTGAGTACACAGAGAAATCACTGGTGGTTGATGCTTTGAGAGAACTTCGGCATAGAATATAGTCAGTGTATAACAATGTTATCCCATAGTTGCTAATCAAGCTCTTCAACCTGTTCCTATGATTATGTAATCTGCAGTTCATATCATGAAATTAATGGACAAGTTCAATTTCATTCAATGATTACAAGCCAACTTACATGTAATAATAATAATATTACTTTTAATTCAGAACCCAGGACCCAGTACAGCTGGAAACAATATGGTTGGAGCCAGCATAGCTGTTCCAAGCACAAATGTTCTCAGCACATATGTTCCCAGCACATATGTTCCCAGCACAGCTAGTCAAAACACAGCTGTTCCAGGCACAGTACAAATTGTAAGCGAGCAATATCAAACCAAAATAATCTACATATATACATGTAGTTTGAATGAATTTAACAATATTATTTTAAACTACATGTACATCATATCTAACCCACATGGAAAACTATTATCTAATCATTAATCTTGAAACACTTATCTCTGATTGGCAACAAAAAAAATAGGTAATGAGATTATGGCCATTTCAATGGAAACAGATATATAACAAAACTCAATAATTGGCAGATTTTCTGTGTTGGGAGTAGTTACATGTATCATTACAGTTATCAAAGCAAAGTAATATTACTCCATGTCATTCAATGCTATTCACAATACTCTGAAATGGTTTGGTTACAATGACATAGATGTAGTACAGCAATATTAATGAAAGTGAAAAATCGTGTGCAACACATATTTTCTCTTACCTTGAACTCAAAACATTGATTCATTGGAATGAATAACCCAATACTCTGCTGACAGTATATCATAATTCAACGAAGAGCACTGTACTATTCTCAATGTTGGAAGGACCAGATATGCCTCATAATCTTGGCATGGGTTTACAATGGATTATTTGCAGACCTGGATGGCAGTAAAAAGAGGTAAATAATATATACATTTTACATATATCTGACTTTTGACATTAAAATGGGTACAATACTGATTACAAATAAATGTGATTGAAGTGTAGGTCATCCACACATGCTCTAAACATTGTATACATGTAGCTAAACATACATTGCATAGCTAAACATATAGCTGCTCCTATGTGTTTCAGTTATTTCTCTCACTTTATTTCTTTTTTTTTCTTTTTTCAGGTAATGGTTATATAACTACTTTTGTAAAGAGAAAGCCTGCCTTCCTCTTTATAATACATGTATATGAAATTTATGGATCAACTGGTAAGAATAATTTATTTTCTATTTATTTAAGTGTTTTATTTACACGTTTTTTGTATGTGTGCCCCAAAACCAAATAAAAGCTTATCTAGGGGCCTCACGCTGACTCTCATTTACAATTTTTTGGACGAGCACAATTTTACGGACAAACCCCAAAAAGGGCTAAACGGTGGTCAGAGAGAAGCAATTGGTATCGATTATATAACTTTGAACTTAACAAAAAAAATCACAATTAACTTTGTAATTTAAATTTTCAAAACCATATCAAAATATAGTCAAGTTTCTTTTTTTCACTGCTTGACCATGTTTCTCTGCATAAGTAGGTAGTGAGATTGATTTCCTAATATCAAAACTTTAAGAGTTCCATAAATTAAATGTAGATGGAAAAAAGGACTGTTGAAATCTTACCATTCAACAATATAAAGAGTTAAAATTCTGATTAGATCTTAACGAAAGAGGCATATATATGCTCATTTACATTTTTCAATTACAAAGTTTATCAGTTCTTGATAGGATAATTGTATTGTTACTTACTCTAATCAAAGGATGAAATACGAAATTATAACATTTTTATTCTAACATTTATAAGCTTAAAATACATATCACAAATGCATATGACCAACAAAGATGTTATTTTGTCAGTGAGCTAACAAATTAAAGTAAGCTTGTTGTTCAAATGTTCATTGTATCACTGTAATTTGACAAATGTCAAAGCACATGGCACATCCTTTTCAATAGAACTGTAAAGGTTGCTTTGCCACAAAATTGCCATAAAAACATGTTAACCATAAGTTTCTTTTGTTGCAGGATAATAAAATACACGTTGTGAATATTCCAGTTCCTTTTTCCTCTAAAAGAAAAAAACCATTGAAATAAACAAGAGCATAAAGACTAATACTACAGTACAGAGTGTACAATCATCATTGAAGGTTATCTGAAGGGCTGATAATTAAAGTTGGTATATTTTGTATGTTTCACATTTTATAAAGAAACTAATTAGTGTTATTTATGTAATTATTGTTATTATTTATTTAAGACATTCTGACCAGAGCCGGCATGATCAGGAGTGAGAACAACAGGAGTCAAGCCTCAAGGTCCTTCAAGTTGAACTGTTCAAGGTTTCTCAGTACGTGAACATGGTACCACGTGAGCAGAGGTTTTTCATCTCTTTGCCTTTACTGTCCATTTAGTTCGTTTTTGGACACAACATTTAAACTAAACAAATAATAGTTATTTCAATTTCTTACTTACCTGTTTCCTTGAAACTCTCTAATATGGATTATATTTACATTTCCACATTGCTTTACCGTTTACGCAAAATAATGGCGTCAGCTTCGGTTTCTTCCAAATGTTAATATTGCAATCCTTCGCCATAATTTGAGAAAGAAAACACATCCGACTAGCATTTAAAAATACAGTATAACCGTTCTTTATGAAATACGACAACCATTCACCTCAAAAAACGGGCGAAAATCTATGAACTCTTCCAGACCCGATTCCACGAGGTTAAGTGACGTCGCGTAGCTAGCAAAGTTATGATCAGCCACAGGGCACAGGAACCCCAAGCTCAAGTTATGAAAGGGGGCGAAACAAACTTCAGGTGGCGCATGCACAAACTCCGTTTACCTTTTTTCATTTTTTTTCCTAAAGATTTCTTAACACAAATGACTTACCTTGCCACTTTGGTGTCTTCTGTCATGTTTCTCTCCTTGTTAGGTGGTTTTCAGCTGATTTTAGGTTAGAGCTACGTTTATATGAAAAAGAGAGAAGGTTACACACTTGATATTGACAACGATCGCCATTCGGATCGATATTAAACTCCCACTTCAAAATTATTCAGATATCAAAAAACCTCTACGAATTATCGGCCCAAAGGTTTTTCCTTCCATATAATGCCACTGTCAATTCATTCTCTGTATTATCAAGCGCACACAACTACATTTTCTTTCTCGAATCACTAAGAACCCCACTCTTTGCGAAATAGATTAAGTTATGATAAAATATGTTCCGATTTCTTATTGTGTTTATTTTACCACTGTTTACGTTAAGGTTTCACTCATTACATATATATGCTCTGTTCTTATTTTTAATTTTTCTTTCAGAAAATCGACAGTACTAGATACTAGATTGAGAAGCCAGAGGGTATGTATGGCTTTTATTGCGCATTTTCAAATGATGATTTAAACTACACTTAACTCTCACTATAGTGAATTATATAAATGATTTAATTATCAGTAAGGCTGCATCGCATTATTCTTTAAGATCAAATAATGAACTTCTCCTTGAGTTTACAAGGAGCGAACAAATAGGACATTGGGGACAGGGCCTTTTGTGCTGCTGACCCTAAACTATAGAACTCGCTACCATGTAGAGCCTTAGATAATTTTAATAATGTGTTGAAAACGCATTTATTTAAGTTAGCTTTTTATAACTAAGATCTATTAGAATTGTTTTGTTTATTCTTTTAATTTTACCTTATTATAGTTTTACTGTGGTAGCTCAATTCTTATTATTATTGTAGTTAATTTTGTGATGCGCAGGCGATCATATATTCATGCAGCCTGCGCACTATAAATGTAAATTATTATTTATTATTATTATTATTTAATATTTTAAGAAGCATTGATTATGTTAGGGATTCACTCTGACATTTACATGCTATGGTCTTTTTGTCTTGCAGAAAATCGACCGGAAATTGGATTGCAACATGGACAGATTTTTATTTTATCAGAGGATTACTGTTAAAGTTAAATTCAATAGATGAGCTTCTATGCTCTTAGAGCAAATGTTAAGTCTTTATATTGTTTAAATAAAAATAAATAAATAAATAAATAACATGACAAGTTTGGCTTGGTGACAGCAATGTTCTTAGGACAGCGGAATATCTAGAGAAGTTTAATAGTTTCGAGAGGAGTTTGAAAACTACACTGTTCTGAATACACTATCAAGAGACATTCGTATATAGGAATGGTTTATTTAGGATTGTGTCAGTCAGTCATACTGCTGAATAAAATATGCTGTGCTCCTGAAAATGTCTACGTGTGGTATAATATGATACAGCTGATTATCTCAACTCAAAATGTGCCACTCCACCAGATACGAAAAACAACTAAAAAAACACTCTTTAGATATGGCCAAAAAATATGTCAATGGTAACGTATTCACGGACTAATACAGTGGCACAGACCTCAGGTGACGAGAAAAACAGTCCTTAAAACGATATATCAAATCGAAACGAAAAGTACGAAGTACAGAAATATTTGGAACCAATCACAAAATTTGAGCGCGACTGGACCTGAAGACTGATTTCACGTAGAATGATCAATATATCCCTATAGGATAACCAAACCTCTCTATTGTGCCATCAGAATATCAATTTCTGACTAATTCGTCCTTCGTCACTCAAGCGTCTGAAATTAGATTTATGTATGCCTATACATTATTGGTACTTGTTTTCGCGAAAATTAAATCCTGCGAAAGAAAAATGCAGCGATAATCTTGTCTTTGTTATCCTCTTTGAAATTTGCCGGTTTAATCATTATGCGTTAGGCTTAGGGAAGCGTCACATATTGATTTTTCCACGAGAAACGTCCAGCGAAGTTTCTTTTTCACCCCCCACCCCCCCCCCCCCCCCCCAAAAAAAGAAACGTCAGAGCTATTTATCTATTTATTTCAAAAGTTAGACACTACCTCTTTCCGTTCATGTCCGCCTTTTTATTCTAACTTTTTGATGGTAAAGGAACGTTGAATTCATCGTGAATGAACCTTTAATTCACTGCTTTCAATGTGCGTGGAAAAGCGTAGGAAATTGGACAACAACAACAATAACAATGTTTATTTGTACTTACAGTTGCAGATTACATGGGTCGGATGAAAGTAAACAAGTTATAAAGTAACCGGGCACCCGAAATAACTATAAGAAGCTAATCTAGTCGGGTGCCCATTAAATGATAGAGTTAATTTTGCAAGTCAGAAAAGATACATGCGATAGCTGTGGGACAACCGCAATATTCCATTTCTCTTCAGGAGTATTTATATATCGTTTCAGAGATATGTGATACAAACCTTTTTATATGGAAACACGGATAAATAACCAATTTTAACCGAGACAACTGTCTCGGTTTGCCTCACATTGTTATCGGTACGCGTTTGATATACTCAGTGTCGGCTACATCCAGTTTTTCAGACGAGACTAGGTCGCACTTCAACGAAAACGACAATAAAGAAACCACGTTATTCGTTGGCTTCCTGAGATCTCGTATATGTAACAATAGTCAACTACAAAGTTTAAAACGTACCCGTGTAATATCATATCAAACATTACTTTGTTGTACCGTTTGAACACCCTGTTGGATGAAGTCTGAAACTAGTCATTTAAAAAAATAGTGTAGCAAGAAGAAATCCATGAATCTGTAGATCGATCTTGAAAATAAAGAACTGATCATCATGCATAAGAACTGTCACATGATCTGATTTAGGAAAACAAATTTACAAGCTAAATCTTTACCAGCAACTGGTCGCCCATAGACCAGTCCGCGGTTAACATTCTGAAATGGATGTAAACATGGCGCTAAACCTAAGGTGTATCAAATTCCGCAGGAAAGATTATATTACAAATGTATGGAAAACTGAAAACACGATTGTACGCTTCCCAGCACAGCTACATCACTCAAATTTTGATAAGTTAATCTTTTACCTGATATCTTAAGTTTGCAGACAGGGAATATTTCAGAAATTCAATTTTACGGAAATTATTTGGCATCGGATTCCCGTAAAGACACGACTTTATTTCGCGCCATGTTTGCATCCCTTTCGAAATGTTGGATGGTCTATTATATTGTACAATGTATCAGTTGGGTATAGCTTAATTAAAATTAATCTATCTGATATTAATCAGCTACAACTTTCCGTTTTTTTTTTATTTACTTCTTTTTTTCCTTCCCTTTAGCTTCACAATGGATTTGATCTGATGTCCATTAATGCTCAGCCTAAAATACCAGAGAAGTTTGCCCTCAAATTGCTGAGCCACCTGTTTAGCAAGGACGAGCTGCGCTCGGGAATCATGTTTCTATCGGAAAGATCGAAGAGATCACCTCTAGATGTCAAAAGGGTCGAGAAACTGTTTGGTTAGTATCATTATTTCGGAAATTTCTAACACTAATTTACCTATTGGCAAAGAAGAAGCGGCAAATCGAAATGGTAAACTTTCGTCGTAGTTGTACTTTAATGAAGTGTTATAAAAGAAAAAAATAAATATTTCTAAATATCTAAAAGGTATAACTTGGTTTCGTAATTGACTCGTGGTTAAAAGAATTGAAGGTCGTAACGAGGTAGATGGGATCAGGGATCAGACCTGGAATAGGATAAATATATGTAAATACAAGCGTGATCGTTTATTTTTGCTGGATCAGTGATAAGAAATTACAGGAAAACTTGGACCAGGGTGAGAGTTCTGGGTAAAATCCAAGAGCCCATAACCAAAAGCGTCCATCTCTCTTATATAGATGCTACGGCGTTTTCACAAGTTGGGCTACTTTTAGATAATTTTTGGGCTCATTTAGTGGGTTACATCAGTGGCGGAACAAAAGATGCCTCATTAGCTTCTTTTGTTATACCAACAACACGTCTGAACGCTTTTGTCATTTTATTCCCAACTTGTGAAAATGCCGTAGCATAGAGGTAGCATGGGAGATTCTCGCTCTTGGTCATGGGCTCTTGTAAAAACAAAGAATTAATATATACATTTTTTTTTCTGGCTGGGGGTTCGTATGGCGAAAACTTTACCACAGGTATTGCAAACGACCCTACAATTGCCCTATATCATTATGACGTCAAATCAAAACAATATATTGTGTTTAAACGCTAAGGTTCACGGTCGTGGGAGGTGGACAAAACAGTAACAACACAAAGGAAATCACTATCAAATGCATTTTGAAGAACGTATAATAGCGGTAACAGCCACCAAATACGGTAAATATTGCGGGATATACATTGATACAGCGGACATATGGAAACCAGACAATTCGAAGTTAAATTTTCCTCAGCAGACAAGATTTAATTCAAAATTCTATTGTTCAAGTCGATTCTGTACCCCTCATAAACAAGCCGCACGTCATAATGATATAGGATAATTGACCCGATGCCACAACGAAATTATTTGTACTTTATTTCGTCATACACGCAATCGCACAATAATAGATACATTTGTAAGTGTTAGTTTGTTTCACTAAAATTATATATTTGTAATTTCATGCAGTTTTCACTTTTTGAATTCTAGGGTACGTTTACGTACGAATGAAAAAGTTTGAGTTTGTAAAATTTTGTAATTTATACCTGGTATAGATGAGGGGAAAACAAGATCGACTGCCACAGCCAATCAAAGCGCGCGCTTTCAGTGGACTCCGGCCAAGGAAAAATCTTAGTTAAGACCCGATAACTGTTATCTCTAAAATGAGCACCGTAAATTCAATATACAGCTATTTCAATTGATGTTGCCTGGGAGATAAGAAATAGTGCATTAGGAAATAGAGTATTAGGGAATATAGACTTTTTCAAAGTCCATAAAACGAGATTTTCATTTCGCGCCTTCGCTTCTCTTAAAACAAGATTTTAACACATCGCGCTCGTAGTCTGAGAGGCTCAGAGGGAGAGGTCGACTTGTAGCAAGTCTATAGGGAATATTGCATTAGGGGGTAAGGCATTTTTAAAATATCGGACGGCAGCACACAGGCTAAAAATGGATAAATAAACTGTAAGCTAAGTAGCCTTAAAGTCGTCTAGGTCGTATAAATCATAAGCTAATTCATTTCGATCTGGGAATATTACCTAATACTCTATTCCCCAATGTCCTATTCCCTATCGCCCTGAGTGTGGTGATTGGAAAGTTAATTGTTGGTGAACTACATTACAAATAACCGAACCATGGCGCAATTCTGTATCTTTTGCATGTTGCTCAATATCAGAAGCATATATTTAGGGTTATAGTTCCTTCTTTTTTTTTAAAGAAACGAATTGCACTCAACTTTTATGATTTGAGAGGACACCATTTTATACATGTATGTACATTTCACGAGTATCACATTTTCTTTTCAGATGCTTTACGGGCGAAATATACGAAAGAGCGGATAGCCAAGATATATCAACTTATTGTAGACACCTGCAATCAAAAGTGCAGGGACGTCGAGAGAGCATTACGTAAAGCCGCCATTGATTAACTAATGAGGGGTTACGTGATATGTTAGACTAATAGAGCAATTGCAATATTTCTTTTGCTGATATCATTGTTTACATTTTGCTTTATTAAGAGCATATACAAATCAAACTTATTAATAAGTATAATTTTATTAAACGACTGTGACGTAATTTTATCATATTAGGTCACAAAAACGGACTGATATGCCAGCATATTACCCACTAGATTGTCGTAGTACCGCTAGTAAACCAGTATTAAGCGGTTTAGTACACCACCATGCTTTCTCAAAAGCAAAAATGGTTGAGGAGAATCACATAAAAATTGAAGTGTCGTATAATAAATCTCTTATTATTAGATGATTTTCAGCTAATACGCGCTGACATTTTACACGTTCTTTGTCTTTTTCCTCGCCCCTGAGCTGCAGTGCTCGAAATAATACTTTTGCAAGTCGTAACATATCAGCCCGTACGTATTACCTGAAGTAATTTAATAAGATGTATATCACGAACATTAGAGAGGAAATTATGTTGAATAATTATGGGGAACTAAAATGCTTCTCAAAATTAAATGCTAAATCTTGATAGAATAGCCCACTTCCGAGATATATACCACCGAGGCTCGGCAGTGCATAATGCTCAGTCGTTCGTGACAAATTAATTACAGAAGTGCTGTATTCTTGTCACGTTGATTCCTTTGTATGTAGGAAGTGAGGCATATATAGGAAGTGGGTTATTAAATAATATGTATGACTGGATGCGTGACAACTTTATATTAGTTTGACGGTTATTAGCCAAGCAACAATGTATCCATGCAAAGATAATGTACGTCATAATATATATAAAAATATATATCAATGACAGCTTATAGTTAGCACTAGACCTTTTTGATAACAGCTAGGGAAATAAACATTGAATCAATATTGGCATTTCAATAGAGATTTTTTTTACATCGTACACGTTTTGAATGATAAACACGAACAGGCATGTTCCTGAAATGATGATGGCAAAACATACTGAGGATTGAATTAAGTGAAACTTCAATTCCAGATATTAGCCGACCATGCATGGATGCATTATTGAAGCTTTATGAAATATTTTAACTATACAGGCATATGAGTAATAAATATATCACATATATATATATATATATGATATATACCTGAATCGATTGGAACAACTGATTTGCCATACATTAGGCCGCTCAGATATACGGTTTTTATATTCAATAGGCTATGTATATAATGTTGTATAAAATAGGAAGCAATGCAATTACATGATACACAAACAACAAATTCAACACAAAAGGATTATATAACCATGAATATCATTTTATGATGCATCGATCCCTTTATAAGGCTAGCTAGCTCACATATGCTTTCATTCAATGCAAATTAAACATATCATTTACAAAGGTGACATTGGCCGGCTGTGTATGGGACAATTACACTGTTGGAATTCTTGCCTGTTATTATGAGTCAATCATGACTGTATGGGATAAAACGTTTAGTAATTAACTCTAAAGTTCCTCTTTTCATATTTCCTGTGAGGAAAAAAGAAAGACATATTAATTAAATAATATCTGTAAATCAATCAGTCAAGCTGATTCTTAATTCTCAGGTTCAATTCACATCAATTAATGTATTGATGACACTCCTCCATGTACGTCAGCTCAGTTATGGAATTTTGGTATCTGCATGAAACTGGAGATTTCTCAAGGTTATTAATACATTAATTCACAGCTAAATAATTAATATACATGTAACATCAATGATATATTAGTGACTCATGCAGTGGAACTTAATTATTAAAGGTGCTGTGTCATGGTTTTGCACATGTCTGGCATCAATGTTCCATTGGTGGCTGTTAATTAATTGGTTTCAGTAATCACAGTTAAAGTTTCCTCAAACCTTATAATGCTTGATTGAAAGAATATGCAATCTATATTCCTTTCAGACTATGCACATTCACTTTGAATTCATCTGTCCCACCCATGTGCTTATATAAGGTACTTGGCTAGTTTATATAAAACAAGTGAAAATAATTTTGCTTCAAATAATTTTGCTTCAACCCATGCAGATGAGAAGTGCGTCCCTCGCCATGACACAGCTCCTTTAAATATATTTCAATTCCTAATTGGGAAATTGTTATATCAAATCATTATAAAAATGTTATATCAAATCATTGTCAAAACTTAAAGTGGCAATTTACTTAAATATTTATCATATATTAGGTAGATCAAACTAGTTAATTAAGATAATCAAATCCTACTATGTTGCTGTCAATTTTAATATAATCAGATTAAAAATATTTGTTCCATAACCAATTGTAACATAAGGTTATAATTATTAAAGAAACAATATTTAGTAAGCATTATCGACTAATAAAAAAATTGGATCAAAGTGCAATGCATGTTTTTGATGTTATGAATTTATTACTATATATATACATGTATAGCTCATTTATATGCAATTTATAACATTTGTATAATAGCACCTTCATTATAAGACATTTCAATTGAGTTAATATTACTAAATTGGCAGCTGTAGAGTCGCAAACATAATTTTCATTGGAATAATATAACTATCACAAGCGTGATTTTGGGATTTTCTCTCGAATTAAGTTACATGCATTCATTTACTTACAATTAATTCCAAAAAGCTAGCTGCATGTATACATTTCCACAACATTTTCTTTTAAAACTTTGATATGGTAAAATACAAAGTTGATAATTAACAATTATTCGCTCAAGGCGAAGTCGATATTGGTGAATATTCCCAGAGACGAAGTCGAGGGGAATATTCGTCAATATTTACTGGGCCTGAGGCAAATAATTGTTTTAGTATATACAACACGGGAACCTGCTTTTGGCCACTGCATTTCGTTGAATTTCTAAATTTCAGCATCAGAAACAATAGCGAAACGTGAATTTATGCCTACAATTTTGTTTCAAAATTAATCCAGAGTTTTGTTATAATGTGGCTATATATTGATCATTGTTCTGAGATAGCGAGCCAATCAAATTGCATGATCTATGTAGGTTCCCGTGTTATATATACTAATTATATATAGACCTCAAGTTGAAGTCTTTGAAAATCATGTGGATATAATGCTAGGACGGGTTTGCATGTTCAAATGCTTTCAACTCTCAATCATCTTGCAAATTGATGTGTTTCATAAAAATATAGTTATCATGCATTGTATAAGTGACTGGCCCCAGTTTCAGGAGTCAGCACTGAGTGACTCAGGTATATAATATATTAATTTGCACAATTATAATAAAAGCAAGATTCAGATATAAGCAATTTTAAAATATCTAAATTAGACAAGGTTGGCAAGAACTTGGCAAGATTCTCAACCTGGGGTCATGCAGTAACATATACTATATAAATTATAACAGGTATACAAGATCTTGCAAGATCTTGGCAAGATCTTGGCAAGATCTTGCAAGATCTTGCAAGATCTTGCAAGATCTTGCAAGATCTTGCAAGATCTTGGCAAGATCTTGGCAAGATCTTGCAAGATCTTGCAAGATCTTGCCAAGATCTTGTCAAGATCTTGCCTAGATCTTGCCAAGATTCGATATTGTCAATCTTGCAAGATCCTGCAAGATCCTGCAAGATCTTGCAAGATTGACAATATCGAATCTTGGCAAGATCTTGGCAAGATCTTGCATGATCATGCATGATCATGCAAGATCTTGGCAAGATCTTGGCAAGATCTTGGCAAGATCTTGGCAAGATCTTGGCAAGATCTTGGCAAGATCTTGGCAAGATTCTCAACCTGGGTTCATTTTACCGAAAGTGGTAAACACATGTGCCACATGCTACCACATGTGGTTCGTACGGTGTGAAAAACTTTTCACAGGGACTGTAGTTCTTGAAAGAGGTCGTCTTTAGTATATTTCTTCAACCAGAAAACGAGCACAACATTCGTATGCACTGAAAACATTTGCTTAACTAGATACTAATACTAAACTTAGTTTTGGTAATAAAAAAAACATGCCTGTATGATTTTCATCTGCATTTTCTCGCCTCCTTTGGACTCTGAAGCTTCGAAATATGGTACAAAAGGACAATATTGAATTGGATTTTAACCATCAAATCCTAAACTAGAGACTTGTACACTAAATGTCAAGAAAAAGTCGCTTTACTGCACTTCACTTTCAGTATCGAAATTCACATCTGCCATGTTGAGAGAGAAATAGTGTTCTGGTTCAGTAACGTCACAAGCCACCACAAGCACAGTTGAGAAATAGGATTAAAGGTTTCCTGTAGGCAAATTGAATCAATGAAAACATTTAAAGGGGAACTGGACCCTAAAATCAACTGTTTTTGAATAAAATCCTTAAGTATATTAAAACAACAATTCAAGGGTAGTTTTTGCACAGTGTGCAAATCCCCCCCCCCCCCCTCCAAAAAAATATATATTTTAAACACAGAATTTTCAGCTTTGACTGGTGGCTCAGAATATGTTGTCAGTGAAGTATATGAGAAGTTATGACATCACATACGGGAAGAAAGTTTACTTTCAGAATGACAGAAGAAAGTAATTTGGTTTATCATATGTATGGCTTTCAGCTACTCTAATGACAGTTATCATCGACTTCCAGGTTTGAAGAAGCAGAGACAAATGTTGCTGAGAAGATTTCGACAGAAAAGCCAAGGATTTCCAAGAATTTGTTCCTGTGCTCCAAGCCGATCTTGAACCATGTAATACAGTGTTGATATGGGAATCTGATGCCAAATAATGTTTGTAAAAAAAATATTTAACTATTCACTGCTGGCAAGTGTAAATAATTACAGTTAATTTCACAAAACTTTGGCCGCGTGGATTGCCAAGTTCGTTTGGAACTTGGGAACTATGTCCCGAAGTACGCAAATTACGTTTGTACCTGTCAATGAAATTGTGATCTTCCAACTGAACTTTGGAACTTCGGTCTGAACTTCACAACAAAGTTGCTCGCGAAATTGGGAAGTTAAGTTCGATCCCATTTTATTATGGAATATTCTTTGTAACCCGGCTCACAAGCATACTGTAGTACTGAGTGAGACAGACGAACTAAAAGGCTGGATGGGAAATTAGACGATGATACATTTTTGCTTAAAATATAAAATGGGATCGAACTTCACCGCCAACTTCTCAACTTCGTGAGCAACTTTGTTGTGAAGTTCTGACCGAAGTTCCAAAGTTCAGTTGGAAGATCACAATTTGATTGACAGGTACAAACGTAATTTGCGTACTTCGGAACATAGTTCCCAAGTTCCAAACGAACTTGGCAATCCGCGCGGCCAAAGTTTTGTGAAATTAACTGTAAAGCCTGGTTTTCACTAGTGATGGAAGCCGAAACGGATGTGTAAGCATAAGAGATTTACGTTCTTGTGAAAATCAACATGACGGAAGCACAAGCCTTGTCCAGAAGAGAAAACCTTGCTTGAATGCTATATTTACATTGCCAGGGGCCTGAGAATGAGCATTCTGATTGGCTAAATTATTCTGCTTCTGCTTACGTTTGATTAGTAAGCGATAGAAGCAGAAACGTAAGAATTAGGAAGCCTTCCGTTCCTTCCACTTCTGCTTCTGTTGAGCTTCCACTTCCATCTCTGTTTCTTTAATTTCACTAGAACGTAAGGCTCCTTATGCTTCCGCTTCTGTCGCTAGTGAAAACTAGCCTTAACTGATCAAAATTTGAGGGATGCAGCATGCAATCATGTTTTCAGTTTACTATACATTTGTCTGTAAATTTTCCCACAGACTTTGACCCGTTGTTTAATAATATATAGATAAATGTATTATTGGTAAACTGAAAACAAGATTGCATGCTTCCCAGCACAGCCACAGCACTCAATTTTTTATCAGTTAATCTTTTACCTGGTACCTTAAGCTTGCAGACAGTAATAGTTCAAAAATTTGATTTTTACGAAAATTATTTGGCATCAGATTCCCATACGAACACTGTATTTCATGGTTCAAAATCAGCTCGGAGCACAGGAACAAATTATTGGAAATTTTTAGATTTTCTGTTGAAATCTTTGCTAGCAAC
The DNA here is from genome assembly GCA_030867875.1 of Actinernus sp. WN-2022. NCBI lineage: Eukaryota > Metazoa > Cnidaria > Anthozoa > Actiniaria > Actinernidae > Actinernus > Actinernus sp. WN-2022. Next base: position 658,521 of record JAOWCC010000330.1, read on the forward strand.
ATTTGTCTCTGCTTCTTCTCACTTGGAAGTCAATGATAACTGATATTTGTAGTATCTTGAGTCATTAGAGCAGCCGAAAGCTATACACATGTACGATAAACCAAATTACTTTCTTCTGGCATTCTGAAAGTAAATGTTCTCGCCATATGCAACAAAAAAAATCATTGTGAAATGTGAAATAAAGTATTGTATTGCATATATTCTCATAAACTCTGCTAACACTGCATTTCTGAGTCTCACCAGTCAAAGTTGAAAATGCTGCATTTTATACTATTTTTTCTGGAAAATTTACACACTGGAAAAACTACCCTTGAAATATTGTTTTAATACACTTAAGGATTGTATTCAAAAATGGTTGATTTTAGGGTTCAGTTCCCCTTCAAAGTAGTAGCGTAGATGTAGTAATAAATAATTCGAAATAAATAAGTTCTGCTATATTATTTTTTTGTGTACAGATGACACAAGCCCTGTAATTTGTGAAGTCAGGTACAGGAAATAAATTAGTTTTGCCATGCTGTCCACAACATTGAGAATATGGAATAACAGCTTCTAATTGTGGACCATTGTGTTTTCTTTGTGCTGGAGGTGTGATTGTTTTTCCTTGGTATGTTGACATATGATACTGGGAAATTTGCACTGAATTGAGCCACCACACAATCTACAGTTATCAGCAGAGAATCGAACTTGAAAACAAATTTTCTCTTCATAGATGTGCAACACAGATAAATAAAATAGCAGAAATATTCTTTCAAATACATCTTTGTATAATCGTTGGGTTAACTTTAGGGTTCAGTTTCAGTTCCCCTTTAAAAAACTTCAACATTGAAGGTCTGGAGTTGACAGGGAAAAATGTGTTTGTTCACATAAACATCACAACAGTTCTTGAAAAAAAAATCCATAAAAATATTTTGTCCTAATAATTTAACCAAAGAAATGCAGGAAAATGATGTGAACTTTGCTTGTTATTGTGTAGTACTTTGACTCAACTGTTCTTTCATTCAATATCATTGTTCCAGTAAATATTGGGTTCTTAGCAATGTTGTTTTTTCACCAAGTTATTTTTTTATTGTATATTTCACTGTGCCGTGGTGTCTAATAGAGAAATTGACAACAAATAGGAAACAATACAGCGTTGACATAATATATGTGCATTTCCCAGGCCCACCTCTGCCTGGAATATAGTGAGACCCCACTGCCAACAAATGACAAATTTTATCATGATGAAAGACAAAAATAACTGCTCAGATTAGCAGAGTATGCTTTCCAGGTATACTGGAGAAAATGTGGGACAATTTTGATGAAGGATGGCAAAGATTCGAGTGGATGAAAATTATTGCTTTTGAGCTTGAAATCGGTTCACTGTAATCGAAATCAATTTTGTAATGCACTTTAATCGTTGCCATCCTCTATCGAAAATGTTTAAAAAGCATACCAGGACATTCACATTGTATTTCTCTTCTATCTTACGGTGTTATTTAGGTAGTTTTGTAAGAAGCTCTGCCGGCGTAAATGAAACGTGCACGTGTTTAAATTGTCGGTCTAAATTATTTTGGGCAGCTAGAAACTTCTTCTAAAAGAATCACTCTAAATAAACTCGGGGGAAAATCCACGAATGATTCATTGACAATAACAGATGAAGCATTAGTTTTCTATGAAAGATTCCGTATTGAAACAAAGTCTTCTTAGTGAACAACATGACCGTATGCCGTATGGGATAATATTTCGAAGCCGAAGGTTTGGTGTGATAATTTCTAACTAGAGTAAAATTCATATTTTTCGGCTAAACCACACAAATTGGACCTTCAAATTCGTATATAATCTTACCTGGATATTCTTCTGATGTTCAGAGTTGTTTGGAGTCTGTTTTGCTTTGTCCTTGAAGTCATCTGCACAGATATTGTAAGTCAGCTCCAAGATAACAGCTTCAAGATGACAAAATGGCCGACGCAAACTGGAATGTTTCGTATTGCATTGTGGTCTATACACAAACCACAGGAGGCCCAGACTCTGATTATTCCCCAACTCGTGAATACCGTTGGGCGAAAACTTATCAGTTGTAAAAACGGCTAGAATTCGTCCATATTTTCCGACTGGCAATAAGAGAGGTTATTAGTTGGCTAAGCAGCTAATACGGCTGTGTATTTTTACGAGTCATTTGATTTTGGACAGCGTTTAGGCTACACTGGTTCCAGAGGTTTTCAGAGAGAGCCGCGGAGATAGAGGGCTGCGAAGAGCTCGCTGATCGCGGCTATTTTTCCGCGGCTGTTCTCTCTAGAAAACCTCTGGAAACCAGGGTACGTTTAGGTGAGCCTGTTCCCAGTAAAACTTCAGACATCGGAGTAAACCCGGTGTAGCCAAAGTAGCCAGTTGTTGTTGTTGAGCCATTCCCGGTCTCGAAGACATTTCGGCTAGCTAGTGGCTAGCATGTATGCGCTACTTTTCAATTCGAGTTTAAATAAAGGTTATTGTGTTGTATTTGTATTATTTAAATATGAAATATATGTAGCGTACTGATAAAAAATAAAAACTCCCCTAGACCACAGCGCATGAATCCGACTCCCACCTACAATGTGAGACGCGACCCCAACATTGCAAAGCTTTCATCTTCAAACATGGCCTTCCCTTGAATGTCGGGGCCCCCGAAGGTCTTTGAATTCCAAGGAATCTCTCGGTGCATTTACTCGACTGCATGGGAGGAGAACTACCGGGACCCAAAGCCACAGAACACACCGCCGTGTATTGATAGTTACCTAATTACTATTGCCAAGTACAGCTACCAATTTAGCGCATCACTGACTATTTATATGGCAGATATGGCAAACCCGTAAAGTTGCTCTCGCATGTGGGAGGCAGTCAGTTACACCATCTCGAACTCGGTTATTTCGAACCTCTCGCTATCTCGAACTGAAATAAACCCGTTGAATTTTTAAGCCGTAGCTTTAGTTTGGTGTTACTTTTGTATAGATATCCTTCACAAACAACAAGTTAATTGACGGCACGCAGCTGGCGATTGAAGAAAAATCATAGTATTCGACATCAGCTCGTTTTCTACGGGGCTCGCACAGTGAAGTGAAAAAGATACCTTGTTTAAAGTAGCCGGTGAATACTTTCGATGATAATGATGTTCGCGATGCGAAACAACTTTTTAAATAAACTGTGAGGTTTAAAATGGCGTGCTTGAGTTCTTTTACTAATCGGAGTTGAACTTATTTAAATTAAGTTTGATCGTGAATAGACCTTTTCCACGCGGCGGCCAAGATGGGGGAACTTATATCCTCCTTCCCCCTCCTCTCTCCCACCACAGGAATCCCAAATTAACCAGAGCCTGCAAGCAGGCTAGGGGGAACTAGGCTACTGGTATTCTGAGGTTCAGTTCGAGGCACAAACGTTATTTATACAGGGAAATGAAGACCACACAGTCAAAGAATCAGCTATCATAGCTTGAAACTCGGACAACTTTACGCTTCTTTATGTACTGTTTAAAACACGAACAGCAGTGTTTTATCAAGTTTAAAAATTCGAGGGCGAAGCCCGAGAATTTTTAGACTTGATAAAACACGTGCTGTGAGTGTTTTAAACGGCTTCAAAAACGCTTCAAGAATGCAATGAAAGAAAGACGCACATCTCAAGGGAATGTTTACTTAATGAACCATTGAACCTTTGTATTCACAACGCCATGCAAAATATTCGAGTAATCACCGCCTGCAATTACGAACATCTCAAGGGAATGACATGAAAAAATTACCATACTATGTTGTTTGAAGCGGCGTTTCGCAATGAAGAATTTGGTGTCGTGGTTTACCTCGATAAAGTTCAAGACTTGGAAAGCGATGTGACTGACATGACGGCAGACTCTAAATTTTTGACTCCGGCACAAACTATGTAAGTTTGATGTAGGTTTTTATTATTTTACGGCTTAGAGTTTGGTTTAATAATTCGAACTAAACAGTGGCTCGGTAAACAAGTAATGCGGGTAGTTGGATAACTTCATTTTAAAAATATTATCTGTGTATCTCGGTAATCTGCTGATATTAGTAAATTTAGTGCAAAATTTATTATCTAGGTACCTTATGTTCCGTGTACTTTTTGTTATCTTTGGGTCTATCAGTGAATTCTTAATTAGGATGAAACTTTATATAAAATTTCATGTTCATTGGTATTCTTAAAATAAAACGTTCATCCTAATTAGCAATTCAATGAGAAAGCTGAAACATCAATAGAAATTCCATTGTCTCAATCATTAACCCCGTTTCCCCCTCGGACAGAATTCAAATCCCTCCGCGGGCCTTTTAGTATGATGAGATTTATCAGGTATAAAGGAGCATGCACGTGACTGATTTGCTTCATCTGATTGGACAAAATGCTCATTAATTATTCATGAGTTTTTGAATGAATACGTAAAGTTGCGTAAAGTTGGTTGCCATCTTAACGTAGATTTTCGTAAGCGTAAAGATACGTAAAGTAATTAAGTTGCTATCTTTATGCAGATTTACTTGGAAGCTAAAAGTAGAGTTATGTGCTATCTTTACGTAGATTGACGGAAGCATACTGAAGATGCGTAAACACAGGGCCGGTATAAAGTTTCTCAGCCTGACTGTGTAAAATCCCAGAAAGGATCGTTAAGACCCATGGCCATGCATAAAATTTGAAGACGGTTAGAGAAGTGTTTAATTAATAAAATAAACGGAAAACAACAATGTTGCGTGCATATTGATATATTTTAATGTTAACACATCACATTTCCCAATTTGAGCGTCAAGAAAATATCTGAAGGATAATAAAGACAATTAACGATATTGAATACGAGTGTAGTTTACCGTGAGACGTATAAAACAAGTCTATCCGTGATTTATAGAAATAATTGAGCTATATATATATTCCCTTGTACTTGTCAGTTTGTAAATTGTTGAAGACGTGAATAATGACTCCTGTGAACAGCACACTTTTTTTTACTGGTCATTATACAGTCCGTATACATCAAGATCAGTACACGTCAGTATACCGGCCCGTGTACGGTAACTCGTACACAGCGTATAATGAATCAGATGTATACTGGTCATTATACAGTCCGTATACATCAATATCAGTACACGTCAGTATACCGGTCCGTATACGGTAACTCGTACACAGCGTATAATGAATCAGATGTATACTGATCATTATACAGTCCGTATACATCAAGATCAGTATACGTCAGTATACCGGTCCGTACACAAGGTGTATACGGACTCAGCATACTTCATTATACATGACATTTCATGCAGTGTTCCATTCATTGAAAAGAGACAAATCTGCTATGTCAATGGGGTATCAACATGGTGGAGTACACGAGAAAGAGTGGTAAGAGCCTTATCAATACCAAAGTGGAATTAGAATACCAGGAAGAGGATGATAATGGATTGATGGCCTACCTCGGATGGTTTACCGGAACGATTATCGCTTACAATATAAGTCAAGGATATCTCGTTCGTTTCGATAAACGATCGGATGTGGATGAATGGGACGATTGGATTCCGACCGTGACAAGTTCAGATGTTCATGTGTTCGACTAAATACGCTTAAGTTTCAAGGTATTTGTTTTGAAGTTTCGTTTCAGTTGATAAAACGATAACGAGTAAATACTATGAGTTGCTTTTTGACCGGATTTTCTACTGGGGCAATGAAAAGAGGCGATATACAGTAGTCCTTATCATAGGCTAGTGTCATAATGGTACAAGATCACTTATAACGAGACGTACCTTTTAGAGCGGATTTCTTATGACAGTGAAAGAGGCGGTACTAAGTATCGTTACGAATATCGTATCTTTGGCATTCGGCGTTGGATAAAAACTCGGTTATCATTTCAACTTGCATCCATTGCTGATGTGCTATCCAATCGTATCATTACGAAACTATCATCCAGTGAGCCGCGCACGTATCAAATTTTCAGATAGCGATATTTTTGTTAGCCTGGGAAACCAGCCGACTCTTATCGCTCCCCACTCGCGTAAAAGGGACGTCGGGGCAATGAGGCAGAAAATTCCATACTGATGCATCGTGAAACGGCTATCTGCTATATACGTCATAAATTAGTTACAATTCTCAGAAGCTGAATGGCGAACAACATTCCCTGCTAGCAGAGGTCTCTCTCTGTCTTGAGAGAGACTTCTGCTATCAGGGAGCGAACAACAGAGTTCTTTTCAAGGAACATAACTACCAAGGCTGCTTGTTTCCTTGGCAGTCAGGATCACCGTCATGAACAACCATGAAATTCAAGCCTAGTTAGCGTGTGTCGGTGCTGTTGTTGGTTCATTTGCATAGTTCTTACAGCGGCTAGTAAAGCGAAATGTCGTACTGTCAAAACATTTACAAAAGTAAGTGATCAAAAAGGTACTGTCATAGTTGTTTATTATTTCATATCAGTAAACCACACACTGAGCTATCACAGAACATTGGATGAGTTGTTGGTGCCGGATAAATCGTTCAGGGCCACTTTTCAAGCCGGATCTTTTGCTAAATCTAGGCTATGAATAAACATTACATGTATAAAGTGCGCTATGCATGAATTATGAACGTGATGGTCGTTCACCCAAGCAAACGGGCAGCCTCGGTAGAATACCCTGAAAGTAACTGCATTCTGTAGCTAACCTCTTCGGCTACTGACCTGGCAAAAGAGCTGGCTTGAAAAGTGGCCTGCTGTGCTAGATGTGTGTAGGTTTTGAAATTATAAACAACTTATGTTTTGACAGTCGTAGGACAAATTCGCTTGACCGGGCCGAGCCGGTGAAAGAACGAAGCAAACGAGCTACCGACACACGATAAATAGGCTTGAATTTCATGGTTGTTCATGACGGTGATCCACTGCCAAGCAAACGAGCAGCCTCGGTAGTTATAGAACTCTATTGTTCGCATTCGGCTTCTGAGAATTGCAACTAATTTAGTACATCGTGAAACAGCTATCTGCTACGTCATTAATCAGTAGGGAATTTTCTGACTCGTTGCCCAGACGTCTCTTTCACGAGTAGGGGCTGGTTTCCCAGGTTATATTTTTGCCTATTCGAAAAGTAAACTTGCTATATTTGTACATGTCCAAACGGTTTCTCGAGGTAAGTCTTATATTTTGGACTCCTAATCTTCAGGTTTTGTGTTTGCTATTACGCGGACCACTTCCGCTATTAACTCAGTTACAGGAACGACGTAATACACTAAACAACAACACGCGCGGGGCCACTGTACACAAACTTTCCCGTAAAGCTATGCATATATGGGAAAAAAAGAACAAAGTCTTGGATATAAATATTCCTCCAAAAGAGCGACGTATTGAATCTATGACGTTACGACAGCATTTGGCGCTGATAGAAAATCGCAGGCTTAAACTCTCCGCAAATTTCTAACTTGGTCCTTTGGCAACATTTTCCACATTTGTATATTTCCGTCAGTGTTTGTCCTTTTGGAAGACAAAAAAAGTGCAGACAGAAGTGGTCAAATTTCGTAGTAGTTAAACTTTAAGTGCATATTCATATTGGCGGTTAAGACGTTTTTAAGTCTCTATAACTATGGGCCATTTGACCATACCTACGACTGTCGTCAGTCTAGTCTCCTATACCAGTAATTTAGTGGACTGGTTATGCAAAGATTGGTACATACGAAATAAATTGTCGTACTTTGTTGTACAGTTACAGTCACACTTAATGGACAGGTTAGTTAACGCCCCCCTAATGGTTTTCCTCTTTCACCGAAACGTGTTGGGGCCGTTAGTTAACGGCCCCAAAGAGGGTTCCACTATATACCGAGGCGTGTTGGGGCCGTTAACTAACGGCCCCAAAGAGGGTTCCACTATATACCGAGGCGTGTTGGGGCCGTTAACTAACGGCCCCAAAGAGGGTTCCACTATATACCGAGGCGTGTTGGAGCCGTTAACTAACGGCCCCAAAGAGGGTTCCACTATATACCGAGGCGTGTTGGGGCCGTTAGTTAACGGCCCCAAAGAGGGTTCCACTATATACTGAGGCGTGTTGGGGCCGTTAACTAACGGCCCCAAAGAGGGTTCCACTATATACTGAGGCGTGTTGGGGCCGTTAACTAACGGCCCCAAAGAGGGTTTCACTATATACCGAGGCGTGTTGGGGCCGTTAACTAACGGCCCCAAAGAGGTTCCACTATATACCGAGGCGTGTTGGGGCCGTTAACTAACGGCCCCAAAGAGGGTTTCACTATATACCGAGGCGTGTTGGGGCCGTTAACTAACGGCCCCAAAGAGGTTCCACTATATACCGAGGCGTGTTGGGGCCGTTAACTAACGGCCCCAAAGAGGGTTTCACTATATACCGAGGCGTGTTGGGGCCGTTAACTAACGGCCCCAAAGAGGTTCCACTATATACCGAGGCGTGTTGGGGCCGTTAAGTAACGGCCCCAAAGAGGGTTCCACTATATACCGAGGCGTGTTGGGGCCGTTAACTAACGGCCCCAAAGAGGGTCGGTAGTAAATAAATGTGAAATGTTATGTGGTTCCGATAAAGATAACGACAACTTCTTGTTTCTATATCCATATGTAGATAACGACGAATTCTGTCATTACCATAACACCCCAGATTTAGAGTGTGTATATTTTTAATCAGTTCGGTGTTGCCAGTCTAGTTTGGGTTTTAAGCCGGAAATGTTTGCCCTCGACCGCAGATCAATATATTAACATCAATACTAAAACACATTATGGAGACATTGCTTTATGTCATTGTTTTTCTTCGCTCACACTACCTTGTGCTGATACTGAAGTTTCAATATATTTTTCATACAGATTCTCCTTACATGCGTGAGTCAATTGTCTGATTTATGTATTAAGAATATGTCTTTTGATCAGAGTAATTGGAAATTATTTCCTAAACTGCATCAGAAACACAGTGATCGTAAGCTTATTACATGCGTAGCTTGATTTTAGAATTTTTTATTAGTAAGAGAAGAGTTATATTTGTTCTGAATGGACCATTTGTTTGTGTTTATTCTTCAGCTGTTACAAATTTAAATGAAACCATGTTATAAACAAAGAGGTCTTGGCGGTATTACATGCAGGATTTTGTGTAAATGGATACAACCGAAAGGTATTTCAGACACAGATGCCATCTAGAAAAGTGCAAAGTGTCAGTGTTAGGCTGATAAACATTTACTCTTTATATATATTTTTTCCATGCTCTTGTATGTGTACAATGTTTGGCATTTTTCAGTACAGACTGGTCATGTGTAATGCAATATAATATGATTGATACATTTTTACAAATGCAATTTACTGGTCAGTATATAAATCTGCAGACTGCAGACCTCAGACTGAGTAAAATCTGAAGCCTCTGAATTAAACAACCATGGAGGCTGATCAAAGTCAGAACCCGGCTAATTCTCAGATCGAATTTGAATTTAGCGTGCAGACTAGTATAAAATGCAACTGCCATATAAAGCTAGGAAAATATTAAAGAAATGAAAAATATATAAACTAAAAGTATTACCTCCGACAGGTTCTTCCAATTCAGTGACTTGCTATTAAGTGTCTGGCGCAAGATGGCGTAATTTTTTAAGAAGCTAAATTACGATATGAATTGATTCCTTGGCATTATTTCGTTTTCATTCTCCCAGTTACTCAAATTGAAAATTGCCATAAATGCTCAGAGAAATTCTAGCATAACATACATGCATGAAAACCCATAACATGGACACGATTGTGCAATTTGAGTTTTTGGTATTTTAATTAGCAGTATCCGGGAACCAGTTCAAGGAAGGCATTAACATGTTTTCTGGATTTTCTTTCATAATTTTCTCTCATACCATGCCATAGTCTTCCAGTGAAGGAATTTTATTTTGAGTCACAGTTTTGTAAATGAACTATTGATTGACACTTTAACACAGGTTAAATAATTACCACCATAGATTGATTGTTTACAACCCTGATTGCAGGCTATTTGGTTTTATTTTACCAGGTTTACAGGAAATTAAAACCGAAGAGTCACTGAATACGAAGAATGGAGGTAATAATTTATATATTTTGCATTCCTTTAATAAATATCCTTAAGCTTTACAATGTGTATGGCAGTCTGCATTTTATACCCAGTCTGCAGTCTGTAGTCTATAGTCTGCAGACTATACTGACCGGATATTTACACATGTGTGTTTCATATAAATTTTTGGGTCTTTACATATTTATAAGCTTTAGTACTCACAAATAGATATCTTCTTTTCGTATTGACATTAGCATAACAATTAAATAAAAATGAAAAATATATTTCCTAAATGATGAAAATATGATAAAACTATATAATTCTTCATGATCAATTCTGAACCTCTGGGCAGTGATGTGACATTTAAAGTCAATAATTATATATACTTATTTCATTTTTGAGACATTTTCTATTGTTATTTGATAACCTTTATTTCAATTAGATCCCAGTGAATTTCAATATATTGCTCATTAGATATTCAAGGCTTTTTTATGGAGGTCTTTATTTGATATAAAGACCTTGAATATCTAATGAGCTATATAAAGGCTCTTGAATTAACAAATAAAGAAGCCTTAGCCATGTTTTATACTATCATAAAACACAATGGGCATTTGAGAACATGAGAGAAATGTTAAAGCACAAGCCAAAGGCGCGTGCTTTTAACATTTCTCGAGTGTTCTCAAATGATCAGTGTTTTATGATAGTATAAAACATGGATTTAAGGCTTCTTTATCTGTTTTATAATATAGATTTACGCACGCGATGAAAGGAAACTGCCAGTTTAAAACGATAAAACACAGCAAACCATGTTATATATTCTGATAAAACATGGCTTTTTAGCCAATCAGAGCGCGTGTACTATTGTATCTATATTATAATACCTAATAGTCTTTATATTGAAATTAACAGTCTGGAAGTGAAATAAAGGTTATCGAAAAACAACGAAATAAGTCAGTTAAATGCCTCGAACCTCAGTATTTAATGCTTATAATATAATGTAGACTGAAAAATAAGATCATCTTTGTCCTGTAGCCCTATAAATGCAGTCTATTTATAAATGGACCGTAATTTTCCAGAGTTTAAGTAACTCTGAAGCTTTATGTAATTGTGTTTTCTTTACTGCCATTTCCTTTTCATGCCTGGGGGAATCACCAGTAGCTTCTAATTCTATCCATGTCTTTGTATCATTGTATGCTTGTTTATACGCTTTTAGTGTCATTACCTGAACTTTAGCAAGGTGTGTTTCAAAGCGTTCAATGTTATATCTAGACTTTGGGTTGTGCTTTAAATTTTGGTGTAGTTTGTCATAGGTAAGGACTTCCTCACAGATACCCAATATATCCTCCAATGCTTTTGCAGTCTTTGATACAAGTTCCTCTGTTTTTTTCTTTTTGGTTGGCAGCTCTTCAGTCACAGTGTTGCTGTCATTAACGTGAGTTCTCTTTCTGTTCTGGGTAGGCATTAGTTCTTCACACATTTGCATGTCCTTTTCCATGACCACAGCTGTTGATGTGCTGTCAATTTCTGCTCTATGATCTTGCAATTCGATATCTGCTACAGCTGGTCCCTCATCCTCCTGCTCATCTTCATACATGTACATGTAGTCATGGCTTAGATCTGAAGTGGCTAGTACATGTACTTGCTGTTCAATCTGAAGGTGGATATTGTCTTCACAATCTGTGTCAGCAGCTGAGGACTCTAGGGGTTGAACAGTACAGCACGCTTCAGGTCTATGCCATTTTCCATTCTCATCTCTCAATTTCGTAGCAGGAATCTTCACCCCCTTTTCCAGGCACTCATTCCAACAGATCTCTTGCTGGTCTTGCTCTTTCCTGATGGAGGATGACCGGAAGTGGTGAAGCCTTGGTCCTTTGACTTGGAAGCTGTCCTCATCTGGCCCATCATAAAACTCAACACCATCATCACTCTCCTTCCACCATACTCCTTCTCCTAGCTCCAGAAAATCTGCAATCAATTTCATGTGAGCTGCCCAGTCACCAGCATACATCTCTAGATCACTTTTTAGCAAAAAGTATTTTCCATCTTTGGGAGACACTTTGCCAGTTTACTGATCTCTCTCTCCTCCTTTAGAATGTAGCCAAGTCCTGGTTTTGTTGGATCTTGTTTTACATGAAGAACTGCATTCTTTGAGAGGACTTCGATTCTCTTGCTCCATGTTTTGGACGTTATATTAGAGAGTTTTTCGAAGAGCCTCTCAAACATTTCTGCATTTGTAGATCTGTGGGAAGCCAGCCGTAGGAGTTGGGGGGAGTGTGTTACACAACTGTGAAAGTATATGCCAAACAGTTTTCTGTAGGTCAGGCTCTTCGGTGGTGTGAGAACTCTTCTACACTGAATGGCATGTCTCCAACACAGATTGTGTAGCCTCAGAATCATTTTTGGTGATCTTTTTTCATCCTGTGAGTAGAAGATTTCTATCATCTCACAAAGAGTTACCAGCAGTAGTTTAATCTCTCGGTTAACCAGTGGGTATAGTGCAATAGTAGTAAAAATCAGAGTTTTTCGGTAGTCAACTCCTCTGAGCTTCTCTTTGCTTAGCTGCACAGCAAGGATCTCCTTGAGCTTTATTAGGGAATCGATATCGGTCATGTGATGTGGCAGTTCATGCAAGATGTTTTTTATGTGATTCATTGAGCAGTGCAATGCCTCAAAACACAGTACCTCGTATGACTCCAAATTAAAATCTCTCACAGATGCTTTGTTATTCAGAAGTGCAGGAAGCCTTGTTGTACCACCCAGTAATTCAGACAGTTCTTTCTGCAACTCTTCTCGCTTTCCCTCCCCGCATCTCCCTCTTGCTAGGAGCTCAGCTTTTAAATCTGCAACCTTGAGATTTTTGTAAGGGTGGAGGGTATCTTTCTTCCAAGCTGGGCCAGAGAGGATCAATTTCTGTTTTTCCTCTAGGGTTTGGTATTTCCTTTGAAGGGCATATTCCAGGTCATAGCTTGAGTTGATATTTGCATCACAGCCAGGGCATCCATAGCTGCCACCATGCTGGGTGCCATCCTCAAACTCTGCTGCTGGGTTGTCACCATTCATGAAGCGCATGACATCTGTGACTTCCACACCAGCATCTGTTTGGATGGGATGCTTTAACTCTCTGAGATCCTCTTGCCGAGTTGGCACAAACTGGAGTTGGTCTTCAACAGTGGATCTGCTATGCCCTAGTATATAAAGATGTGGCTCTTCTATGGTAGTTTGGATATCTACGGTTTTCCCTGTTTTTGCAGCTACCTCTTGGTTTGTAAGGTGAATGGCAGGATCGTATAGCTCTCTTACACAGAACAGCATGTGCCCATGGTTGGCCAGCGTAGAATGATCATGCCAAAGAAGCCAATGCCTTTGTCGTTGTATTTTTTTAGCTGCTCCTTTAATTGTTCCACATCTCCACTTGTGTCCTCGTGAAGTTTGTTCAGTTCAGATACTATCTCATCTTTAGTTAGATTATTGTAGTAGCTGTCATTGTTTATTTTTAACAGTTCTTTGTTTTTTAGAAGGGCCTCTTTTCTTATTTGTTGTAGTGGAATTTTCCTTGCACAGACATTTGTTTTCCTTTGCTCAACATCACCTTCTTTGTTTACTATTAGCTTAACTACCTCTGTCTGAACCACAGGGACACCAATGTCATATGTGCCATTCTCTATCAGCTCAGTGATTCCATCTCTAATGTTCTGGTTGGTGTGAGCAACAGGAACAGATATTTCCCCTCCATTCTGTTTTGTTAGTGCTCTCCTCACTCGGAACTCTGAAATGTTTTAACAATTACAGATAATTGTGGTCAACATTAGCCACTAATACCAACTAATATTCAATTGAATTGTTAATTTTTATGATTTGATATTATGGTTTTCATTATTTGATTATTGAAACAGTAATTTTAGGGAGCGGTCAGTAATTATTGGGAGGGGAGCGAGGGCTATACTAAGTTTTATAAATTTGGATTAAAATATATTGACCTTTCCCTAAACTTGTGGCCTCCCTCTATACTATACTATATACCCTATGTACTATTATATTGATAAATATGTTCTGGATCGACATAGGTAAATTGGACTCAATAATTGGACTTATATATTGTTGTTGTTATCCTTCTTCACTAAATAATTACCAAGTGATATCAGTTCTGTGTAAAAAATAATTACACATTCACTATTTATCAAATACTTGCATGTTTTTTAAATCACATTTTATATAATTATTAGTCAAATGCTGCACTGTAGTACAACAGTGTTGGAGATGTAATTAATAAAGTACAAAAATGATATATTTTGCCAACAATTTGAAGCATACAAAATCGTGATCCTGTGCTAAAATAATGTGACCCTCCCCCAAACCGGCAGCCCCAAAATGTGACCCTCCCCCTAAAATAGTAGCCCTCCCCCCAATAATTACTGACCACTCCTTTACCATTTCAGTGGCGGATCCAGGGGTGGTTACGGGGGTGACATGTCACCCCCCCCCCCCCTTTTGGGCCAAAAACAAATTCTGTATAAGAATTCGTAAAAATAAAATACATTCGTTCAAATTTTGTAAGAGATTTCGCACCAGAAACTGTACCGGTCAAAATAGTCACCCCCCTTTTTCAAATCCTGGATCCGCCACTGCATTTATTATTCAAGTGGAGCCTGTCTACTTTCTTAAATGATTTTGTATTTCCAAAAACAATATCCACAGTCCCCATGAAGAGTTTTTAATTTACAACTCCAAGCTCACCTCTGGAAATTCTGTTTGTTCCAAAAATTATATAATAATGTTAATATATGTAGCCCTCTGACCCTCCCTGTCTGCATTTGAAATTTCCATGGGAATATTAATTTAATAATAATAATAATGAGATTAATCATTATTAATTAATAGCATTTTTGTTTGGATAAGTATTTACATAATATGTTAGATCCATTTACCTTTTGAGTTAATCTGGTTATCATCTGCACTTGCAGCTTCAAAACAAGAAATATCAACTCCCTTTGTATTATGTAAGAGACTCATAAGTATTTGACCTCCATTTGGTGGGGTGGATTCTTGCCCTTTGTGTCTGATATGATACTGTCTGGCTTTTTCAGACCAGTTTATTGGATCATGAGGCCACTCTTTCACATCAACTAGAAGTTGATCAATGTCTCCTGTAATGTTTGTAATAGCAGGGGCATGAGACCGTTCCCTTATTTTCGGTGGAGTTATTTTAGCCCTTTCAGTGGCTTGTTCTATTGTTTCAAAAGATTCTGCCATTCGGCGACGCTGTCTAGCACTGTAGGACTCATTAGAGCTTAAATGGACACCAGTGTCATTTTCATGGAACATTTTCTTTTCCATATCTAGCTTACTTTGCCTTTGTTGATCCCTTTTTTTCTTTCTTTTTTTCCACAGGAGAGAGTTTCCTTTCAAGTGAAGCTTCAGGGACTAGGACTAGTATCTCACTTAGTGACTTTCCAAAATTTTCTTTGCATTTGTCATTATATGTTGAATAAATAGCTTGTCCAACTGACTTAAGTTGTTTCTGTGTTGCTTTGATTCCTAAAATTTGGGTAGTATGCCTGTTTGCATCTGCCTGAAGCTCACCCAGGGGACCACGTTTGGCTTGAAGGCACGTTTTTTTGATTGGATAAGTAGATTGAAGTTGTGAATTGAACAGTAAGCAAGCCCTACAATTTGTGAGTGAGTGTTCCCTCTTTGTTTGCTTGGTTATGGTCTTGCCTCCTGTCCAGTTTCCCATTGGGAATCTTGATAGATAGGCTTCTTTCTCGCTTTTATTTCTCCAGTTCCCAATTTGATTGTCAATTATCTTGCACACTCGGTTGAATTCATACTGGCTGATATGAAACTGTTGTGAATATTCCTTGAAATGTTCACAGAAGAGTTTGTACCTTTCCTGTAATAAACGAGCACCAAATTTGGCAGTACCTTCACCCACAGCTCTTTTTATCGAGCACAAATTCTTAGTTTCTCGAATACATACTCTGGCCCAAGCACAATCAGCCTTCGTAGACATTTTACTTCCACGAGGAAGCACTCAGAATGCGCTGGTAGTTTCTAAAGAAACTGTTTGTGGTTTTAACGTAGAATTAATATAATTATACGATTTGACTTATGCAGGAAATTCTGAGTGAACTAGCTCGAGACGAGTTAGAATGAAGATTAAACAGTGTAACATGAGCCTATAGCTTTTATCCCGCGCGGACGTTACGAAATTCCCGTCTAAATGCCCAAACGGTAAAGAAACAGAGGTTGGGGCACTTTATTTCAACAATTCGTACTGCCTTACACACCTCGAACATTACAGGCTATTTACTGGCTAAAAATGCTTTTAAACAGTTCAAATGACATTTTATTTCTCATAAATAAGAACTAGAGATATGGGATAATAGTACACTTCAGTAAAAAAGCGGTCAAATTGCTTGTATTTATGAAAACATGTCGCTCGTAAAACTACTAAAATCGAAGCTTTTGGTCCGCCATTTTGAAAATTACCAATCTTTTACTTCTGGGGGAGGTAACAGAACCTAAAAACTATTGTTCTGGCTTGTCCTGTGGGTGAGTGAAAGGCACTTTTGTAAAATGGGTACCAGTCTTCGCTCGGTAAAAAGACAAAATGGCGGCTATTCGTGAAGCCTGCCTCATACGAATCTATTTTGCAAAATGGGGAACATTTAATCGCATCTAAACGCAGAAACAAAATCCCGGTGAAGTAGACTGAGTTGTTTTCTAAAGACTGACGTCCTTTAATGATGGCCAGCAAGCTGTTAGCTTATTTAGTTTTATCCAAAACATCCTAAATCCGTGAAATATGCAAGGACACTTCGTTTGTCGTTATTAATGGACCTTTGAAACCTACTGTGGACAGCCTTAAAAGACATCTATTTCAGCTGGGCATGCATCTTAGTACAAATGTGGAAATTTAGTGAATTTTTACATTCCCCATTTCTTCACTAACACAGCATACATTTTTATGGTATATTATATTACGTATTAAATTAACAATAGTTGCTATAGCAACGAAATTTGAGGAGGGCATCTTCCTAATGTTCCTTAGCATTATCCCAACGTTTCATGGCCTTACTAAAAAAATAAGGTACATTTTGGGTAGAGAATAAATTAGCCTCGTTTTCATGCTCAAGTCAGGCATTAACATACTTGAGTGTGATGTAAAGGATCGTGAGTTTACATCCACTCATGACAATGCCTACGAAGCCTACCTTGATTACTTGACTGAGAAAGAATCGCGGTGTGGAAGTTCGGCGGTATGTACAACACAGATAAACGAGTTCACCTTTGCACATCTTCTATCTCATATCGAAGCAGTCTGTGGAAACGGACCCCAACAACAGAGAAGCTGTTATATCGAGTGCCGCGATTTAATGAAGACCTTCATCCGCAATTATGGCATTCCACAGACCGAGATTATATTGTGTTACCGCACATGGCTTCATGATGATGGATGTTGGAAGAGAATCTTCCACCGGAAAAGTCAAGTCAACCAAGAAACACAACAGTCTTTACAAGAACGAAAGAGACAATGTGATATCAAAGTTAGGGTGGAGGATTTAAAGAAACAAGAGACGGCTTTGGAAAAGGATAAAGAGCAGAAGGTGGCAAATCAGATTAAGAAGGCCAAATTGAGATCAAGAAAGCCTTGATGGTGATGAGAAGAGTAGTATAGTAGGGCAAGTATGGAGCACGGGTACTTGACTATGCATGAGCTATGACCATATATGGTCATACAAAATTAATTATTCATGCACCTATGCCCATATATGGTCATACCGGAAGTGAAACAGCGAAACGGTTTCGCAAAACCGGAAGTGAAACAGCTAAACCGGAAGCGAAACAGCGAAACCGGAAGTGAATAAAACGAAACGTGACGGAAAAAACGGAACTACAACAGAATCTTACCTGGGACGTTAAATAGGAAGGTAGAAGTCAAAAAATCAAGAAAGAAATGGAAAAAATGATTAATTAAATTGAACTAATTATAAATAAGAGGTAGACATTTCTGTAGAGGTCAGACCATCGCGATGACGGACTTGAACAAGATGGTCGGGAGCGCTTTAAAAGATATGGGGGATTATACACATTCAAAGCCTTTGGTGGTGGAGAAGAAGAAGAAGACTACTGAGGTTGTAGTGGACCCGGATAACAAGAATCGCCCTACGACCGAGATTGTGTCTGATAAAACAATCTTCATTCGGTATCGTGCGCGATAGTGTGAGCATTGTCAGTGGTACCATAGAGTGGATCCCGGAAGTACGTCAGCTGCAAAACAGAAGGAAACTTCTGTATAAAAGACTTTCTTTCTTTTCACAAATCACAATATCTTTTAGCATGGATGAGGCGAAGACAGTCCCTTTTTTTATAAAGGACGGACGCATGTGGTGTGACCTATGTGAGGTCCATATATCACATTGTGGCTCAAATGCCCAGTGAATGGTGCGAGATGTGTTGTGTCTATCATACCGTCTGTCCTCCTCCTCCTCCCGGAAGTACGTCAGATGAAAACCCGAAGAAGACTTTAGTATAAAAGACACGCTCTCTCTTTCCCTGATTACTTATTCTATTTTTCGTTACAAGATGTCGTCGGTAGAAAAAGAAGTAGAAGTCCCTGTGAGTGGAACCCATGCGGAACAGTTAAAGATAGAGAGTTTAGCCGAGGAAGTTCAAAATTTATGGACGGCGATTCTGAAATGTAGAGATTTAGGTCATACCTTGAAGCTGCAGATGACCGACATGAGCACGTCGGCCGTGATAGAAAGACTGACTCAGGAGTGTAGAATGTCCGAGCTACAGGATATGCTCGATTTTTGTTTACGATGTGATGAACAACAAAGTCAGGCCGTGAGTGTAGTGCAAGTCCAAGTGGGATTTCTAGAGAGACAGTGGTATACCATTCTACAGGCAGATCATCTTGTGGAGCTATCCAAGACGGAAGATTACCGCCAGGCTGAACTTCGCATGATGAAAGCCTGTGTCGCCGAAATCCTACAACGGGTCCTGAGACGTCACCACAATCTGTTGAGTACGACCTCCATGCATGGCAATTTAGAGTACATCCTGGACCACACGAACCTTATCGAGGAAGAGATTCAGAAGATGGTTGAAGAATACGGTCTGCATGCGGAGAAAGGAGGAGAAAGTTATGGTTGTAAGTTGTTGGAACGCGAGACCGTCTGGTTGAAGACGGCGGCTGTGATCGCTATTCGTGACGTCAACCTCCAAGCCATGAAGGAGAGGGAGGAGGAGAAAAGAATAAGAATGAGAAGAAGAAGGACAAAGAGAGCCTGAGGAGGTCTGCAGAAGAGGAAGTGAAGAGGTTGAATAAAGATCTTGAAGGCTTGGTCCTAGCCAAGGAAGCTTAGCTTTGGCATCTGACGTAGTTCCTGTTTGGAGAATATAAAAAGAGAGACACCCATTAGAAATTTAGTCTTTAGAGAGATGGCAAGCGTTCAAGGAGTACCAGCCGTCCCCGTCTATTGTTTTTGCTGGACGGTGGGGATGGGCAACGCCCCCTCGCGTGTATGTAGCAAGACGCATAGGGCAAAGACCAAGGAAGGGATCCCCTAAGAGACTTACAAATGTGGACGCGAGACTGGGGACAAGAGCGGCTGCCATTTTTACGCAGGGAATTATAAGGACGGGCGGCGTCTGAACCAGTGGTGGGCACAGAAGGTGATTGACGCAGGCATCGTCTGTAGCCCCGAGGAGGTGTTGTCTAAGGTCATGCCAAAATGCAAGGGTCACGCCCTCTATTTGAAAGTAGGGATTTCTCATTCCCAAAACAACCCCGAGAAGATGTATGCCAGTTGTGCGGCCCCCTCGCCACCGAACTCAAGTTGTC
Source organism: Actinernus sp. WN-2022 (assembly GCA_030867875.1). Taxonomy (NCBI): domain Eukaryota; kingdom Metazoa; phylum Cnidaria; class Anthozoa; order Actiniaria; family Actinernidae; genus Actinernus; species Actinernus sp. WN-2022. The sequence goes on from JAOWCC010000330.1 coordinate 678,330, forward strand.
AGTTTGAATGGATTGCAGAGACTTCCTCGCCCGTTACCTCCCAGCACTATGTCTACACTGTGGAGGGATACAACAACAACAACACACCACCCCCGCAGCTTGCTTTCCAGGGACCTTCGCAGTACCACCAAGAACAGCCTGTCACGGCTCCTGGCTACGTGGGAATGTCCCTATCTATCCTGCGGCGCCTTACAACCCCATGATGCCACCCCCTCAGTGAAAGAAAGAAAGAAAGAAAGAGAAGAACTGATTTTTTTAAACATTTGTTTTATTACAGGCTAGGCTTACAGGACATGATTTTGTCTTAGTTTACTGGATATACTTAGTGTTACATGATTTTGATTTTTTTATGATTTTCTCTTCGTTTTACTGGCTAGGATTGTATATATATATATACATAGTCTGTTTACATGTTTACCCTAATAAATAATACAGAGTTGGTGAATAAGAAGTTGTTCTTGGTCTATAGATAAAGTTACGGTAGATGGCATAACACCCTTGACAGGTATCGGCAAAGAAATAAGTAATGGCGGTGGGGGCACTGTAATTGGAATGACGCCATAGGGCGGATTCCGTCCTGTAGGATCTAGGAGGCAATCGTCCTAAAAAGGCTTCACACAGGTATCTATCTAAACGATCCCTATAATGAATCGGGATACAATACATGGAGGATAGACGGGGTCTATCATGAGGACAGACACTATATTGTATAACATTTCTTTTAGCAATGGTGGCGTACGAAGAGAGGCGCCTGGACATTTCCCAAGGGTCTAAATGCTGACGCCAATAACGCCAAAAGAGACCATTGCATTCTCTAGTGACTACCCCTAATCTTGTGACGGTAATTTCTAAGTTCCATGCTTTGCATTCAGAGCACCAGTGTTGATGTTTTAGGTCGATGGTGGGGTAGACACTGAAGAGGATGAAAAATAGAGAGAGAGAGTGAGAGTGAGATTATCATTAGGAAAAATGGAGATGGATCACAAAGTCTATGATTTCCTGATAATCTTCTTTAGGTCCGAGAAGAAGCGAAATAAATAGGAGTATGTCCTTAAAGTCTGCAAAGGGGGTCAATTCGTATTCAAGAGGTCCCTTGGGAAATTAAAAATGAGATAGACATTAGGTGTGGGTGGTTCTATAGATATGGTGATCATGTTTAAATCATTAGGTAACAAATGGTTCGGAAAGACCCATTGACAGAGTGGACAGGGGCAGTCTTCATTGTAGAGGGCTTGCACCGCCATATCCCTGGTATGGAGCATGAAAAAAACAAATGAAAATAAAATACCATACTGTTTTATTACAATGTTTTAGTGTACCTGTCTACATTGTCGCCATGGACCTCTTCTTCTAGTCAATACTTGTCGTATATCTTCATTAACCCCCTCATAATCTGCATTGCCTACATGAGTATTTTCATAGTCGTAATCATAGAACAATACGTGATCTGGATCTCCCTTGTGTCCAGATGTTCATAAACAATGAGAGTGTGACAGTCTCCGAGAGGGGTATACGCCACCATAAGAGTCTTATGATTTCTTGAAAAGAAACGTAATCCGCAATATCATAACAAAAGTTGCAGTTGCAGTTTATATTGCCCACAGTACTTGTCATAACAATCCTAAGGAGAAAAAAATCTAATTACTTCAATCTATCCATCGATACCCGCGCAAACTAAGCGGACCTAGACTGTGCGTATTGTGATTAATGATCTGATGGATGCGTAGATTAGTTTGCTTTAAGTCAAACTCAGGATCAGGAAGCCAAACAGTATTGTTATTCGCACAGACAAGTAGACAACAACGAGTTTTTACAGTAGGACTAATGAGAAGGATTTTGTAATTCTCATGAGATAAATCTTCTAAGGCATGGAAACAATGGCAAAAACTGCAGCCGCAATACTTATAATACGCCACAGAGGCCATGACAACCCTAGGGGAAAACAAAATTCCTAGATTAGAAAAAAACGCCATACCAATCTACCAGCCTAACAGTTTTATATAGCGAAGGATTTGTCGGATACGTTTATTTATGTTTTTGAAATTGTAATAGTGTACGACATCGTCAGTATCCTCATCGTCTTTATCTATATATATGGCAAAACAATTGTATCGTCCGACGGCATGACTGACGAGAAGTAATTAACGGCTTATAGGCTCGCCGTCATAGTTAAACAAGTTATAAGAACTCCCCAAACAAAAGTTGGGGCAAGCGTTTGGATCGTCACTGCAGTCTAACGTATCCGACAGTACCACCCTAGAGGACAGAAAAAAGTCTATTTTTTTTCTTCAACATTAATATTACCATTCAGAACTATAATGAAATATAATATTATGGCGACAGTCCTTACAGCATTTTAAATGACTGATGATCAGATTAATCGTATGTGTCTCGGAACACAAAAAATGCTTAAAATGATTTCGGTTTGGTCTATCATGTATCAGATCTTCACAATGGACAAACCGAATAAGTAACCGACGTTGCGATTCTAATTTAACAGGATCCCCGAAATTGGGTATAATGAATTGATAGGTTTCACCTAATGCAGAAAAGCTTATATTATAAACAAGAACCCGAAGGTTTGGAAAAGTTTCAGGCATGAGAGAGGCACAAATAGGGCAGTTGCAAATATTGCCGTACCTATCGCATTTATCACAACAGTTGCATCGTTGACAACGACGTTCCTCACGACGGTCATAATGCCTTAAGGCCTTAAATGTTGATGTGTAGAAGGTCCCTAACCTTAAACGTTCTTGGTTGATATCATGGTTCACATGAGCAAAGCAACCAAAGTTCAACTGTTGACCTTGAATTAGGATAAGACTCGGCAAGAACTTCCTACGGTGATCGGTAAGACATTGGGAGAGCTTGTCCTTGATCAAGTTCGTTCCCACCATGCAACGTAGTTCCTCCAGCACTAGAAGAGGACGCATCATATATAGTAGTCTCTCGGTATTGGTCCCGTGAAACCAAAAACTTTTGGAATGAGCATAGCTGGAGAGAAACTTGGCGACAATCCCTTCTTGCTCCTCGGCCAGCCCCCCATCCAGGTCCGATCTATTTGTCAGTAGAGGTATGGCGGGCGTTAAAGCCTGGTCCAAGGCTTTTCGGTAGAGGGCATCTGCCGCGCTCGAGGCCTGGTCCACCCCCACGCTGTCATCGCCCCTAGGCTTCAGGACTTGCTTCCGTCGTTTGTTCTGACGATCCATAGTCTATTTAAAAAATAAAATAGGTTTAGGACGACGACGTGGATGAGGAGGATGGTAAGGAGGATGGTGAGGGCGATGATGGGGGGTGGTGGTGGTGGTGGGGTGGGGTTAGAAGCAAAGGTGACCGTCGCATTGTCGGGGGCCATCAGTTGCGAGGCATAAAAATCCAAAGGACGGAGTTTTAGGACCAGATGATTGGCCCTACTGTTGTTGTAGTAGACATGCAGACGGGACATCGGGCGCGTGATTTCGGCGGTAGCCTGGGGTGAAATCAAGGGATAATTCACCAGAGGACCCTTGTGGGGCATGTAGGGCGTTCGTGTTTTGTCCCAATTATCCGTCCTGTAAATGCCCGTTCCCCAGCACTGCAAATGCCACCGGCCAAGCATAAAGACAGAACGGGCCTCCAAGGGTGCATAAAAAATAAGAGGGTTGTCCATGCCCTCCAACCCTAGCTCCGCTCTGATAGATTCTAGCAAAACGGCATAGGAGTCCTCTTCGCCAATAAAGAGTAGGGTGAGCTCCTTCACACTCCTGGAGACGTAGGAAGTCACTTCTGACGCATTCATATTCATATTCATAAGGACAGACTGACTTACTTTGTTTTTTTCCGACTTGTTTCCAACTTGTTTTTTTCCTTGTTGACTAGGTCTGAGCGAGTGTAATATAGAGTAGCGAGATCCTAGTCAAACCGTGTTCTTTTATAGAAAACCCGACACAATAGAATGACATCCTAGGGGGAGGGGGGACCCCCTAGGACATGACATCATAGGGGAGGGGGAGACCCCCTATTCTATTGTTGTGGGTGACGTATTCCGTGGAGTCCTTGTTCTAGAACGTTCTCTATTATTCAAGAACATGCCTCAGCATTTTTTCGAAAACCCTTTTAGTCCATGACGTCATGTTCTAGAACATTCTCTATTCTTCTGGATCATGACTCAGCCTGTTCTAGAACATTCTCCATTATTCATGACCGCGATTCCGGCGGAACTACGTCAGAATCTAAATCTAAATTATGCGGAGTCATTGTCTTGAAAATACTATATGTAGCGCGACATTGGAACTATTTCAGTCAGTCGACATCGAGTCAAGTCTAGTCACGGAGTGGTCAAAACAAGAAAAAGAAGAAGTAGAAGAATTAAGCGATTGCCTATTGAATGATATGTATGACGCTTATGAGTTGGCCTGTGCTTGTGAGGAAGACTTTTACGAGTGGCATTCCGAGGATGATGATGATGATGAAGATTCCATGACGAAGGAAGAAGCCGAGATAGGGGCTAAGTACGCAGAAGTTCGTTCCATACAGTCCTCACCCCCCTCGCCGGAATATTTTATAGATACCGAGGGGGATGAGGAGGAGGAAGAGGAGGGCCTTTCGCCGGCTCAACATATGCCGTGGATGGTTCCGCAGGCTCAACATATGTCGTGGATGATGGAAGAAGCAGAAGAAGAAGAAGAAGAAGAAGAGGAGGAGGAGGGCGAGGAGGGTGAGGAGGAGAATGACTCACGAGCCTCCTTCTCCTCTGCCTCCTCCATCCGGTGGAATAAACCATGGGGTTCGGACGCCACTTCTGACGAGGCTCATGAGACCATGGAGGGGGAGGAGGAGGAGGACAATGCTCTAAGCTCAGAATATTCCTTCTCTCTATTGGGACCTGCGATTGAGAAGAAGAAAGAAAGACTGGAGAACAAAGAGGGTGGAACAATAGAGCACGAGGAGTCCTCTGCCGAGTTCGATATAGACCAGTTTGTGTCTTCCGCCACCTATTCTGTAGAGGAGGAGGAGGAGAAGGAACGTGCTTACGCCTCTATCGAAGACGATCGTGCACGCGATCATGAGGCGAATGGATACGACTGGTACAAAGGATGGGATGTGACACTTTTAGAGGAAACGTATGTGGATGTTCGCAGTCTCGATACGGTATCCGTTTCCTTTACGGAGGAGGATAAAGCCCAGGCGCACGGTAAAGCCCTTGCTTTCCACAAGGGGGACCCTAACCAGGAGGAAGAGGAGGAGGAGAACGAGGAGTGGCGATCCGCAGTAGAAGATTTAATGGACACGGTAGGGCGGTAGCCGCTCACCCCCTGCCATCATCAGACGGGCTGTGGACGGGAAACGAAGAGGAGAAGGAGGAGGAGGAAGATCACTTTCACATCGAAAAGATGGACGGCAAACATAGCAGAACCTTTCGCATGACGAAGGCTTTTTACCGTAGTAAAATTCATATGAAACCTGTCTCCGAGGCTAAAGAAGCGGTCGAGAAAGCGCGAAAGGTTTTGGCTAGAGTTATTGATCACGTGAAAGACGATGTGGGGTGTGCAGAAGGAGACCGCCTACAACTGTCTATAACAGGCACTGGATTAAACAACAACATTACCCTACCTTGTCTTTCGCCCCATGAAGTGACGGCAGACCGTATGATGGATGAGATCGAGAAAGTCATGCAGTCCACCAATGAATTTATTTTGGACGGAGTCATGGAGATTGACTTGAGCCATGTACGAAATCCTGTTGGAGGCGGCAAAGTAGGCCGAGCCCAAAGGCGTGTCTTTAACACGATGAAGCAGACCGAGCTCACGCGATGGCTTGGTAAGTTGCAGGGTAATAACACGTTTACTCTTAGTCGTTTGTATGTGGGGGAGGATAGTATGTACGAGGCGGTAACCCAAGGAGAGAAAATCATGACCGATGGCGTTCCTTACGCAAAAACACGCGATTCCACAATGCTTCCACGTATCGTAGGACTGCAACGCATGACAGAACCCCCTGAAGGGAACGCGATTTGGCGTGAAAAAATGGATTCCTTGAGCGGTTCGAAAAAGGTATTCGGCTTGTTGTGCTGAGTTATGAAAAGGATGACAATCCTTCCTACATCACGTTAGGGGTCACTGGAGAAGAGCCTGTCCTCTATTTATATTTCTGTCAGGGTGTGTTTCATTTGCTGCGCACTCCACAGAATTTGAAACATTATGAAGACAGTCCACAGTTTTCGCACAATACCGTCTGCGTATTAAAGTGTTTGACCGTGAGGTGAATGCCATCACCTTTGTAGGTGACTTAGGAGATGATGTAGACCAGGAGGTCGATGTTGTGGAAGATGTCTACCTGTACCTTCACTCGGAACATTATGATGTCATACGGCCTATGAAGGGCTTTCTATGTACTTCTTATTTCTGCCGACGGTGTAATAAAGGTTATTCTGATGTCAAAAACCATAACACCTGTCTGAAAATATGCCATTACTGCAAGAATAAAGAATGTTTAGGGAATGATGAGGAGAAGGAAAAACCCGTTTGGATTGTGTGTGACTCTTGTCACAGATCTTTCCCCGCAGAAGCTTGTTTCCAAAACCATCTGAAAATCAATGTTTTGACGAAGCAAGAGGAATGTTACAGTACCTGTCGACGGTATTAACGCTGTCTTCGATGCAAAAAAACATTGGACATGAGAATTTCTAAAAAATACCGTAAGACAATTATATGGAGGAAATTACACGAACATCGTTGTGGGGAATACATATGCACGGGCTGCGACCGTCTTGTCGAGTACGGCCATTTGTGCTACTTACAGCCTTGTGTGGAAAAGAAGAAGAAAAACAAGGATGTGGAAGAGCAAGACACTAAAGAATGTTTTCGATATCTGTTCTTTGACTTTGAAACCATGCCGTTTGAGGACCATCACACCGTCAATCTATTCGTCTGGATCAAGGTGTGCGAACAGTGTGAGAAGTAGCCCGTGTCGAAAGCATGTCCTCAATGCGGAATACGTCAACGCATCGGACATAGCGTGAAATAATTCTGTACCTATGCGCTGGCTCCTGAACATAGTGGGTATATCATGATGGCGCATAATTTTAAAGGCTATGACTCTTACCCTATTTTACAATATTTAATCGAAAATGGTCAACGACCCAACGTTATCTACCAAGGTGCCAAAACAATCTATTTACAATTAAAGGATTTGAATATTTGCTTTAAGGACAGTGTGTGTTTCTTACCCATTCCCCTAGATGCTTTTGGAAAGACATTCGACCTGACCCAAGCCAAGACGCATTTCCCAGTTTTTTTTCAACCGTACAGGCATAGAGCCAGACAGCGGACAAAGCTATCAGAATTATGTAGGTCCCTTGCCGGATTTAAAGTATTACGGCATTGATATCCTACCGGTTAAGAAGGCTGAGGCATTGACCGCCTGGCACACCCAGAAGCATGCGGAAGGCTACGTGTTTGATTTCAAGAAAGGCATGCGCGATTACTGCATCCAAGATGTGGTGGTCTTGATGATGGGCTGTTTATCCTTTCGACGCACCTTTGTTAAGGAATTTCAAGTGGACCCCTTTACAGACTGTTGCACCATCGCCTCCACCTGTCTACGAACCTACCTGAAGCATTTACTTCCAGAAAATTCTATTGGTAGAATACCTCCCATGGGGTATCGAGCCCAAGATGTGCAATCCTATATGGCACTCAAAGTCCTCCATTTGATGGAGAAAGAATCGGGCAAATACTATCGGAAAGCCTCTTCCTGGGACGGGGAAAAAAAGATTCTCGTGGCTAAAGTGGATGGGTAATGCACAAGAACGAAAGAAGTGGTCCAGATCCATGGCTGTTTTTTCCATGGGTGTCCCTCCTGCTTCAAGGGAGAGGTGTACAACCCGCTATGTCATTGCACCGTGAATGATTTACATACCAAGATGGTGGCGCGCACACAGGCGTTGAGAAATGCCGGGTATGCCGTGACGGAAGTATGGGAGGCCAAAGAAGACTGGAACTGAAGGCCAAAGAAGACTACATCTACCCTACTTGGGTGGAGCGCTTCGAGCCGTTGAAAATCAGAAACGCTCTGTTGGGCGGCCGTGTGGAGGCTTTCTGTCTTCTCTATAGCGTCCAGCCGGGTGAAAAGATCCACTACTTCGACTTCACCTCTCTCTACCCCTACGTGATGCTGGTCAAGCAGGCCGATAATTTTCCTCATCCTATCGGCCACCCTACCGTCATCACGGAGAATTTTGATCCTGACATCACCACGGCCTACTATGGATTGAACAAAGTCCGCGTGCTGGCCCGACGGGATTTGAATTTGCCGGTACTGCCGACCAAGATTCATGGAAAATTGATGTTTGTGCTGTGTGCCGAATGCGCCAAGAAGGGAGGATCGAATTTTTCGCAATGCCGCCACACCTGTGAAGAGAGATCCCTGAAGGGTGTCTGGACCACCCCCGAGTTGAGAAAGGCGGTAGAGAAAGGCTATCGTATTTTGGAAACTTACGAAGTGTACGATTATCCCGAAACAAGCCGCGTTCTGTTTTCCGATTACATCCGCCGTAATTTGAAGAAGAAGCAAGAAGCCTCGGGATGGCCTCCCGGTTGCGAGACGGAAGAACAGAAACGTCGGTACCTGCAGGAGTACTTGGACAAGGAAGGGATACAGTTGGGTCCTCACGAATGCGAGACTACCCGCCACCACCGCCACCAGCACGCCACAGCCGACTCGGTCGCCGACACAGCCCTTGGCAGACCTGATCAATGACACGTACGCTTCCTTGCCTGAGACTTCCCCGCGACCTGTTCCTCCTCCAAGACAACACCAACCACAACAACAACAACAGACCTTGCCAGCACCGTCCGCCGACACAGACTCACAGGTGCGTCGGCTCGTGACCGGTTTTCTCGATCAGCAGGTGCCTTTGGATAACTCGGGCGATCCTACAAACACTCTGTCCTTAAACAGCCTGATAGAACAATCGGATGGGCTCAATAGAATGATTCACAACACCAACCGAAGACTGGAAGACTCTGTACGACGGCGTCTTCAAGCGCGACTGCATCGTATTGAAGACCATATTAATGAGGCGATCGTAGAGAACCAATATCCCGCCCGCAATGATGACGATTGTACTCATGTTCAAGGAGAGAACACCCATCGCATGTCGAGCGGGTCCGTACGTCGAGACTTGGGGCAAGGAGATCATCAAACCATCACTAGCACAAGCACCACGACGACGGTGCGGAAAGGACAGCCACCGGTCGTAGAACGTCAATCGGAAAGCCTGTCCATGCCTGGACCTAGCAACAGGTCTTCTGTCCGCCGCCGCAGAAGAAGAGCCAGGAGGAGGAGCACCAGTAGCGAGGGCTCCGCCACCGTCACAGGCCGCAATGCCCGTAGGGGGCGCGGTCATACTTGGGTGGATGGCGTTTTACGTAAGATATTAATTGTCAAGAAAAATAAAATGAAAAATAGGATATAAATAGACCGCCATTCCCGCCTAGCCTCCCCAGTGTCGCTATGGCTAACACACGAGGCGGTCGACGTAAAAGTGTGGTGGGTGGAAAAAGAAGAAGAAGGAAACGTCGACGTCTTGGAAGAGGGGTTAAAGACTTCATCAAGAATAAAGCGATCAGCTATGCTGCCGACAGTGCCGGGTCTGCCCTCAGACCTATTCTAGCCAGATCCAAGCATGCAAAAGATGCAAAAAACTATAAAGGCTGCAGGGGTGGTTCATACCCTCATCTTCAGAAACATCATGGCTCGGCCTCGCCAACGTTCCAACAGCAGAAGAAGAAAAAGAAGTCGTCGACGGCAGCGGGGCCGTAGTTTTAGCTTAGCCGGCAATCTACACGCACTTTCAATGCGATTACGGAACCCTGCCACGGTTAAGAAAGGCCGTAAAAAATAGCCAAGTATAAAGCCCTACACCGTCTCTTCAAAAAAATATAAAAACCCGCACACACCCACCTCTAGTCCACAAGATTCACCACCACCTCCACTACCACTACAACGCCCGCCATCATGGTCCGTCGTCAATCCGGTGGCCGTCGTCCGAGAAATAAAAAAAGTCTTCTTAAACGACGCCGTACTGTAGGGGGTCGAAAGAAAAGAGGAAGAAAAAGTCGAAAAGGAGGTGGATTTATTTTTGGAAACAAGTCGCCGTTTCGAGGCATCCCTATTCTAGGGGATATTTTATAGGCTAGACTATAAAAAGACCTGCAGGGTCACTAAAAAAAACACATATCCCAACAGCATGGCGAGAGGAGGAAGAAGAAGAAGAAGGAAAAGCCGTCGTCAAACAAAAGGCAGCTCTTTATTTTCGAAATATGGGCCTCCACGCTACGATGGTTTAAAAGACGTGTTCCTCCACCATGTTGGAGGCAGTCTACGCAGCCCACCGCCATTCATCACCGTCGCGGGAAGACCTGTCTATCTAAACAAGTTGGAAAGAAAGAAGAAGACGAAAAAGAGACCTTGAAAAAAATGCCTCGGGTAAAAACGCATAGGTCCAAACGTTTGTACAAGCACCGGGTCTTTCTAGAGGCCATGGCTCGTGGGAACAAGCATCAGTGTCATAAGCTAGCCCTACATGCCTCGCCCGAACAAATTACAGCCTGTGGTGAAGTGGTGCACAACTTTCTTGGAGGCAACACCCCTGCGATCCATCGCAGCATCCTCGATGACATCAAACAGAACAAACCTCACATCACCAAGGCCTTACGAATCTTGGGGAATCCCAATCAATCGGCCCAGCTTCGTCAACGTGCCCTCCGACAACGTGGCGGGGGTGTGGGGGCTGTTGTAGGCATGCTGGCCTCTTCCATTCTTCCTATGATTTTAAAACCCATTTTCAAAACCATCAAGGCTAAAATCGATAAATCCAGACAGAAATAGAAAAAGAGACCTTTCCCCCTTCACCCAAGAAAAAAAAGAGATAAATACGGCGTGGGATTCGATTTTCTCTTCAGTACTCGAGAGATGAAGTACAATGAGCGTGCCTACGTAGTTCCTGAAAAAAATATGGGGGATGTACAGTCTGTCGAGACTCCTCTGGACCAAACAGGCGGTGGAGCGAATGCCAGCCGTATGGCCAAAGTAGCTGCTATTCTACAAGAAGAACGACAAACGCCTTACACCAGCAATCTGGTGGAGACCAACGACAACATCCACCGTATTTTAAACAGCAAGATCAATCCTGCAATCAAAATCAACATGTTTGAAAACATGCTCAAACGTTATCGTAAACTTATGGCCGACTCACGCGACTGGCAGAAAAATAATACCGCGACCGCCGGCATCCCACAACAACAACAACAACAAGATTCGTCGCTTCCCCCTCTGCCGTCGCCCCCCGTAGGTACCCATGGTCCACCTAAAAAGAAGAAGAAGACGGTGGAAGCGCCTACACTGCCCCCTTCCACACCTCATGTTCCTAAAACGAAAACGCACTACAACATCATGACACGCCCCCAAAAGCCCAAGTATCTAGGACCCGACCCACCGCAGAAATCGCCCTCGTCAACGATACAGATTAAAAAGAAAAAGAAAACAAAAACGAAAGGAAAAGCACGTGTTCCCAGTAGTATTATTAACCCTTGGTTGAGTGTATCATTTAAAAAATAAATAAATAAATAAACACCAGGACACCTGAATCGTCTACTGTCTTTTTTTTATTTCTGACACTTTAGCATACATGTTTTTTCCGTTTTGCTTTCTTAAAAATTTACAGCAGTAAGAGTCTCGCCATTCATCAGGCGTTGTAGTAAGTCTGCTTCCCTTTGCCTAATGCCGGCCGTAATATAATTGCTAAAACCTGGCTCGGGCTGATCGATCAACACTTGCTCTGGTGGTAGTGACAGAACTTCAAAGTCCCAAGGCTTGTCCTGGGCAATAGGGGTGGGAGGTACTTCAGACATGATATCCTCCATAAGGCTACGTGGGGGGGATGTTGAGATGCAGCTTTTTTCTCGGCTTATTCTTCTTCTTCTTCTTTATAGGCGCTAGAGGGGGCTGTGGTATGTTCTCGGGGGTGGACACGAGAGGGACAACACTGGCAGGTACGGGGGTAGAAGGAGGAGGAAGAGAGTAGTAGCCGCTGTCTGTTATTGTTGTTGTTGTTGGGTAGGGCACTAGATCCACATACTTCGTCTCCTTCTTCTCCTTCTTCTTCTTCTTCTTTTCCTGCTTGGCAACCTCGATCTTTTTTTCTGTAGTCTCTGGAATACATTTTTTTACTTTGGCGTACTTCCGAGTGGAGGTGGCAAACTGTCTACGCACCTTCTTGGTCACCGTCCTAGGTCTTACGGTGTCGGGTTCCATATCGTCGGAGAACACCCCGTGACTAAGATGGGCGTCCAACAACTTCCCCATGCCCACCTTCAACATTTCACGGGCTATTCTGTCCACATCGCCCACGTACACTTTCATCTGGTATTCATCCATCATACTTCCATGGAGAGAAAAACCTGGTTCCAGAAACTCTCGCTCCACCCAATTGAGCAGTTTTCTTTGGGTCAGACTCCGCATGTCTAGGTTCTTGGCCGACACATCGGGTTTGGACACCGACTCCAAGTATTCTAGGATCTCGTTCAATTCCCTGGTCATCTTGCGCAACAATAAGACCATGGGTTTGGCTTTGCCCACCAGAAGATGCATGGGGTGGTCGTACTCGAACACAGCACGTTCGGGGGCATTCACCCGTTTTAAGGTCATAATAGGCCGCAACTTTATTCCCTCCTCGTGACTTGCCATCTCTCTCTTTCTTTCTTTATCTTTATCTCTGGAGGATGTTCACAGCTCCGCAGTCGAGGTCGAATGATTGCAAGAATAGGAGGGTTCTAAATATGTCAAATCCAAAACCGTATCCAGCATCTGACGTACTTCCGCCGTAGTTCCTCCTCCTCCCTCTAACTTCCGGTTAAAAAACTGATGGGTCAAAAACAGGATCAAGCCTACCGCTATACCAAGGAGCTTTCTAGTTCGCCTCTCCATCGACCACTTCTATACCTTGTGCTTTAACGTCTTGCTCAAACTCTTGCCAGTCTTTCTCTCGGGCCAACAAGATCCGTTCTGCCTCACAGGCGTGATACATCCACTTTAATAAGGCTTTATTTACAACGTCGCATTGCATACTAACAAAATGCCTCTCGGCATTGTCCAGTAAAAGTTTCAGGGCGATACTAGACAGCTCGCCGCGTAAACGGCAAAATTCTTGCACATTTCTTCTTCTTTCTATACCCCCTTTCGGTGTAAACACATGAGTCAGTCTTTCCGAGGAGGTCCGACCTATCGATGACGAACTGCAGTGTAGAAAGGACATGACGCTACTGAGAGGTAGTGGACGACTGGGGGGCCTTTTATTTATTTATTTACAACATCTCATTCAATCAATCAATCATCATCCTCATCATCGTCATCATCATCGTCATCACTGTCTTTAAGCACATCCCATTTTATACACAATGCTGCCAAAAGCACTGAGTTGTTGACTTCGCTCATAATGCCATAATCCAATTGAAAATCGGTCATGGCCTCTAACAATCGAACCTCCTCCTCAAGAAGTAATGTGTCATTCATACATTTTACAATGTAGCGAAAGGTACTGCAAACTAGGGTCTTGTCATCACCCCCGGATCTGATATACTTCAATAAAGGTATATAACCAGGGTGACTCCTGTTCTCTTTGAACCATGTATCGTCTATGTCCATGTCCATGTCCATGATTAATGATGAAACAAGACTTGGTGCACTACTCTATTTATAAGCGACTATAACACCTGGCGTAGTTCCGGTTTTTTACACCCATGCCAGAGGTAAGATTCTGACGTAGTTCCGGTGTCAAAAGATCATAGCGCTACTGAAGGGTGTCTAACGCCGGAGCGAGCTTTATCTTTTTTTTCAGTGGGAATTGGTCCGCCTCCGCCGCCGCCTTCTCCTCTTCCTGATTCGCCAACTCCTCAAAAGATGAGAAGGGAGAGGTACCTCCAATAGAATACAGAAACCACTCTTTAGGGACAGGGTGTTTGAACATATCGTCAAACCCGTCGTCAAACTCGACCGTCACACCCTTGTCGTCGTACTCTGCTATCTTGCCAGGATAGTAGCGGCGATCTTCCCAACGCGCCACAACCTTGTCAACTGGGAGATGTCTTCAACCTTGGGATGATGAAATTCGTTTTTAGAACAGGTGTAGCTTTTAGTGTCTCCATCGTCAAACTTCACCATCACCGTCTTACCGACCACCAACTGAACATAGCCTAGAAACCAATGGTTCTTGCTCCATTCTGCATACACACGCTGGCTCCGTCTATAGCATGTGTCCATGGGTTGCTGCTGCTGCGACTTCTGTGACTCTTCATCATCATTCTTCTTCATGGACGATACGGAATTCCGACGCGCACGTCTTACTTGGCCGCATCTTTGGGCATATTCTTGTTCACTCTCCTTCGCCACAGCTCGAGCCCTCTTGAGCCATTTTTCATGCCTTCGATTGCGATACTGTAGCTCCTTGCTGCTTCTACTGGTCTGGAGTTGGCGCTCGTAGACCTTCTTTAACTCTTCATCTTCTACCATCCAAGTGCGGTGGCATAGAATGACCTCGTCGTCTTTGATACTGTACTTCTTCTGGAAATCCACGAGATGTGTATAACACTCAAAATACACATCGTAGGATTCGACTTCTTCTTTTTCTGCACCCAGACCTTCGATACAGTTCAAGAGTTGTTTAAACGTCGGTTGTACATGAAACACCACTTCTCTCAAAGGATAGGTTAAACGCCTCGCCAACCAAGCCGCTTCTTGGGCATCCACACCAGCCAGCGATTGTTGGATCCTGGCGATGGGATAGACAGAACGTTCCCAACAACGTACCACTCCATCGGGATGAGTCTCCATCGGGATGAGTCTCCAGGCGGGTCTCCAAGTAGTGGATGATCTCTTCATTTCTAAGTCCCTGTGAGTATTCGTCTTTCTTCTCCAGCTCTAAATCCCTCATAATCTCGCATTTCTTAGAGAACTGAACGTGTGCTATATGGAGATCCCACACGGAGCTTGCGAAATGTTGTGTTTCATGGCCATACCGAGGAGTGTATTTCAATAATTCAGGCTGTCTGGACTGCACCTTATAGTAATACATCTTGTTGAGAGACCCGAGTAAAACACCGAGAAGACGTTCCATCCAGTGGCTGTACGTGTATCCTTGCTTATCCTTGTAGGTACATACCCCACATTCTGAAGAACTGGACATATGCACCATGCAATCCTCGTAGGCCTCTTGTGCGTTCAAGGAGGTGGAACTGAATTCACGCCCTTGTATGATTGCCATGTCGACTAGGTTGTCTTTCTCTTTCTCTTTCCCCTCGAACTCTTCATCGCGGGGTGATATTCTCCACAAATACCTCAGAGGCTCTATACTGCCCTCCAACACCCCAAAATTACTCAGGCGGGCTGTCACTCTCTTCAGACCACACTCATCGATCCGATACACCTCCACCATTTCGCTGGATAGGGGAGTGTCCATGGGGGTAGCCATTTTTTCTTTCTCAGACGAATTGGTAAAACAAGCCTAGGCGCTTCTATATTTATAGGCGAGTATAACATCTGACGTAGTTCCGTTTTTCCAGCCCAGGGTAAGATTCTGACGTAGTTCCGTTTTTTCGCCCCGTTTCGTTTTTTCACTTCCGGTTTCGCTGTTTCGCTTCCGGTTTCGCTGTTTCACTTCCGGTTTTGCGAAACCGTTTCGTTGTTTTACTTCCGGTATGGCCATATATGGGCATGGGCTCATGGATAATTAATTTGTTATGGCCATATATGGGCATAGCTCATGCATAGTCAAGTCCCCGTGCTCCATACTTGCCCTACTATACTACTGAGAAGGATGTTGTTTTCTGGTGAGAGTACCTCCCCATATAAATAGAACTTGTATCTAACATGTGTTTAGTCAGTAGCGTGCTGAGGATCATTGATGATGTCGCACTTGTTTCCCCACCATCTTAATGGTTCACAAAATTATCCTCAGAAGACCGTAACCATTCCACAACGTAAGGAAGAGCGGATGAAACTAATCGACCGGTTTTGTTTTTTAAGAAAAGAGTTGTCCGAGGTGACGATGCAGATTTTGCGGGATCGTGTAGAAAAATATTCTGGGAGTACGCAAGGCGATCTGGTGAACAAGAAGTTATTAAAGTGGATGTATCCTGCACGAGAGGCAGAGACTGCTTTGCTATCGCAAGAGAAGGACTTGTTGGAGTTTGAACGTGACGTAAAAGCTCAAGGATTTGATATCGACGTTTTAGATGTCGTGGTCTCCTAAAAAACTGTTCGAGTCGATGTTGGGACTGGGTATGTTTTTGGTGCATCATCTGGTGCACCGAAAATACGTCACAGACCCCAATGTGCAACGGATGTACGACACGGCAGAACAAGTGGCTTATTTAGGAGGGTTTGAGCACACCAACCATTCCTTCGCAACCACGGAGCTGTAAGGAACTGTAACGAAAATTAATTGGAGAGAAGCATGGCCTCATCATCATCATCTGTAGGAGTGGGAATACAATTGCGCCCTATTTTGACATTGAAACGTAAAGTTGTAGAGGACAGGACTGTGTTAGAGTTTGCCATGACATACATCTTCTGCTGGGAAAGGCCAAACCCAAGATTCAAGTGTTACGGCGTATGGTGAAGGACTTGGATGAAATTCTCGAGTACTTGGAAGCGGTAGGCAAACCAGATGTGACCGCAGAAGATCTGTGTAAGCTGATGTTGGTGAAGCGCAAGCTGCCCAATTGGATCGAGCGTGAATTCAGTGAACCCTCATTTACACTGGTGGGTAGCATGATGGATCGTTTAAAGATGCGTCTCTATGTGGAAGACATCGACAGACGTCTACGCGAGATGATGAAAGTAGGCATGGGTCGACTGATGGACGTGCATCTGTCGTACGGTGTCTTTTCAGACAGTGTACAAGATCGTCCTTGGAAGAGTCCCGCTGCGTCGGATGAAAAATAGAAAGCAAGACTAGAAAAGCTTTACGATAAGACGAAGAACAACAACAACAACAAAGATAAGAAACAAAGCGAGAAGGTCAAGGTTGTTCGAGGTTGTGTGTATAAGAAAGAAAAGCAAGTGATCCCTGAATCTCTGCCCTCACCAGAGCCTCAGCGCGACAACGACGACGACGATGAGGGTTACTGGACATCCTGGACCCAAGTCGTGAAACGCAAAATCCTCGAGGACAAACGTCCCGAGAGGATCGAGAGGATCTACGACCTGATGACTACTAGGGACGGCCATCAGAAATGGCATCCAGAACTGGAAGCGGAACGTCAGAAGAAGATCACCGATAAAGAAAAAGAACTGAAGACTTTGCTCAAAGAAGAAGAAGAAGAAGATCAATGTGATCTCGAGAAGAAGAAGGAGGAGGAGGAGGAGGAGGAGGTGGTGGAGGAGAAAAAGAAACAAAAGAAGAAGAAGAAGAAGAAGAGAAGTAAGAAAGAACACAGCAGTGTGTACCGTACCTTGGCAGAAACAATGAGTCAGGACCTAGCCCAAATAGCGGGTGGTGGTGGTGGTGGTGACACGCCCGAACCCAAAACACCCAGTCCAGTCCAAGAGCCTCCCAAGGCACCTGTAAAATCAAAGGGGAAAAAACAAGGCAAAGTACGACCGGCACTCAATCTTCATATTCCCCCACGAGAGCTGATAGAGCGCTACCCACAGCCACCCCCGACACCGTGCGTGGAACATTTCGAAAATCCTTTCGACTTCCTTTCTAAACAACCTTACCATGGTGGTAATCTTTTGCCGTACCCTTTAGCCTCAGATCAACTAGAATTTCAGCTACCACCACCACAACCACAGCCACTGCAGGAGTCTATGAAACTAGAGGAGGACGTAGAGAAAGATCTGCAAAAGCTGTTGGCGGACATTCAAGCAGGGTCCTGTCTTACTGAAGGATGAGGAGGTCCTATTACAAGTTAGTATTTTTACATTGAGATGGTTGGTTCCCCAACCCGTTCTCTCTCTCTCTCTAAGTGTCAGAAATAAAATATGGATGTGACAAATGAATTAAGAATGAATGTGTTTTTATTTTATTTTAAATGTTACACTCAACCAGGATGGGACTGGGACATGTCCTTGTCCTTCCATACTAGTGTTCTTTTTCTTCTTCTTTCTAATATTTTTTCATGCTTCTTTAATCGAAGGGAGAGGGCGTTCAGTAGTATATACAATGCCGGTCCTGGGCGACATCCTTATATAAGCCCCCTTTTTCCCATTGTATATCCCTACCCCACGAAAATCGTCGAAAGATTGTGCCTTATATAAGCCCCTTTTATTCCCCCAGTAAGAACTACCACCAACACACATTTGATGCAACCATTAATAAACCCCAATTAGAGAAATGGTACCGTCATATTATAACACATAAAATGCGTGGACACAATCAGTGTCGATGGTTAACAATTGGTAGGACAACTATTTGTGGTAAGAGTTGTTTATTTGAGTGCTGTAAGCGACATCGACATCTGATAAGAGAAGGATCGATAGAGCCATACCCCTGTCGTGTGTGCGGAGTTGGGACTCAATCGGAGACACGACTTTGTCGCCCGTGTGGTAACGTAAACGCGCAGATAGCCCTGATGCGTAACGGTAGGAAGGCTAGAAAACGCTTCAACGCGGTATTGACTGAACTTGCTACAAAGAATTTACCTATTAGAGAATAGATATATTAATAGTAACTATGGCATACGGTAATTATCAGAGAGACGTACTAGATGTATACGAACAGGATCGCAATCCAGCGCCGCATCAGAATTCCCCACTAGTATTCGAACGCACTAAATGGGTTATTGGTAAGTTCTTACGAGGCTGGCAGATGGATGTTCCAAAGGACCACGAATTTGGTGCCGACCCAATGGCATTCTTAGATGGTGTCCGCCATACGATCCATAAAAAGCTAGAGGAAGAGATTGTCGATCTAAAAGGGGCGAAGTTTCAGCTCGCTCTGAGAGTACAGCTACTAAAGTACAAACTCGACGGTAGTGAAGAACTCATCGACGCAATACTTCGTCACAAGCAGGAGGCCGTTTTACAAGCCAACGAAATCAATTCCGCGCTAGATAAGTCTTTCCCTGCGATCCAAGAGACCCTATAGAAATGAACACATAGAGGATCAGGGTGGGTGGTAGACCGAGTAGTTCTGCTTTGGCTCGACATTGCACGATATCAACCATTACGAGGAGGCTCGCATATTCCACTACCTCCAGAAGTCCAAAACAAGAGGGTCGTGGTTAACGTCCAAAATAATGATGATAACTGCCTACGATGGGCTCTTCGGTCATCATTATTTCCAGTTCTTCACGGAGGACATGCATACGGAACATCTAAGTATCCTATAGACGACGGCCTCGACTTTACAGGAATCGATGCACCAACTCCCATATCACAGATTTGCAGGGTCGAGAAGCAAAATAACCTTGCAATCAATGTCTTCGGCTGGGAGAAAGTTGTGATTGTCTATAGGATTAGCAAGCAATGTGGGGACATCCAACGCATTAACCTGCTGTTAATAGAGGAATCCGGAAAGTATCACTACACTTGGATCAAGGATTTGAATCGGCTTCTTCACGATCAGAGCAAGCACGAGCACCGCCAACACTTCTGTGAGAGGTGTCTCCACGGATACTGCCGAGAAGATCTCCTCGAAAAACATATTCCAGAATGTAAAGGTATAGGACAAACAGCAGTGAGAGTTGAGATGCCTAAAGAGGGTAAGAACAAGCTATCCTTTCAGCACTGGCACAAACAGATGAAGGTTCCCTACATCATATATGCAGATTTTGAGGCGTTGACCACTAAAATAGAAGGACCAGAGCTTGATCCAAGCAAGAGCAACATCCAGAAAACTCAACTACACGAGGCCTGCGGATTCGGCTACATTGTGGTGAGATGTGATGGCCATACAGAGACTCCAGTAGTCTATAGAGGGCCCAATGCTACAGAAACGTTCCTGGAGGCAATACAACGAGAAGAACAGAAAGTTAAGGCGGCTCTATCTAGACGTAAAGCCCTATGTATGACTCCAGAGGACAGTATAGCCCACCGCGGCGCAACCATTTGCCACATTTGTCAGAAATCTCTTAATGGGGATTCAGTTCGCGATCACTGCCATATCACTGGAAAGTATCGTGGAGCAGCACACAATGCCTGCAATCTACTACTGCGGATAGACACAAAGAACACCGTAATACCAGTAGTCTTACATAATTTGCGGGGATACGATTCTCATCCCTTGATGCAATCCATCTCCAAAGTAGAGGGGCAGATAAATTGCATAGCCAATAACATGGAGAAGTACATTTCGTTTTCACTTGGCAACTTCCGGTTCATTGACAGTGCGCAATTTCTCTTGGGGTCGCTAGACAAACTGGTTTGTAATACCATAGAGGCAGCAGGCAAATGTAAACGATGCAATGAGGATGAGCTGGTTGTCATTAACGAGGCTTGGGAGCTAGTGGGGACTTGCCCACAGTGTGGAGAAGGGAGCATAAAGCAACTCAATCCGTCTCGCCTTCCGATAACCGTTTCGCATACACCCCTTGATGCACATCTTCTCGGACGCAAAGGCGTTTACCCATACGAATATATGGACAGTTGGGAGAGGTTTCAGGATGAGCTTCCACCACGCGACGCTTTTTATAGCAAGCTTTCTGACGAAGGAATCTCGGACGAGGACTATACTCACGCGCAGAAGGTTTGGGAAGCATTCGGTTGTCAAACTATGGGAGACTACCACGACCTATATCTTCGAACCGATGTACTTTTACTCGCAGATGTGTTTGAAGGATTTCGAGAGACGTGTATGCAAAATTATGGCTTGGACCCAGCTCACTACTATACGAGCCCCGGTCTATCGTGGGATGCATTGCTAAAGAAGACTGGTGTAGAGCTTGAGCTGCTCACCGACTACGATATGCATCTTTTCATCGAGAAAGGTATGCGAGGCGGCATTTCGATGGTCAGTCGACGCCATGCAAAGGCCAACAATCCATACGCTTGCACAGCCGGGACAACGGAGTACGACCCAACCAAGCCCACTACGTACATACAGTATCTGGATGCGAACAACCTATACGGATGGGCTATGAGCCAAGCGCTACCAACGGGAGGATTTGAGTGGTGCGACGTAGCAAAGCTACAAAACTCGAGTATCCTCGACATCGCGAAAGATGCGGATAAAGGCTATATCCTTGAGGTCGACCTTGAGTATCCTACAGAACTTCACAATACTCACAACTCGTATCCACTAGCCCCAGAGCGTATGAAAGTCCAGAAAAGATGGATGTCAGAGTACCAATGTGGACTTCTAGGTGAAAGAGCATTTCCAATCGAAGTTGAAAAGCTTGTGCCCAATCTATTCGACAAAGAATGCTACGTCCTACACTATAGAAATCTACAATTATATCTTTCTCTTGGCATGAAATTGAAAAAGGTGCACCGAGCACTACGATTCGACCAAAGTCCTTGGATGGAGCCATACATCAGGATGAATACGGACCTTCGTAAAACTGGCTACAAGCAATTTCGAGAAAGACCTCTACAAACTGATGAACAACTCAGTATTTGGTAAGACAATGGAGAATCTGCGTAAGCGCGTAGATGTGAAGCTGGTGCGTGTAAGAGATGAGGACAAGCTTCGGCGGCTGATAGCAAGCCCAACATTTGCTAGATCTAATATTTTCGACGATGGCCTCGTAGCCCTACACATGCATAAAAGCAGGCTCGTACTTAACCGTCCAGTTTACGTTGGTATGAGCATCCTAGACCTATCCAAACGCCTGATGTACGATTTCTATTACAACCAACTTAAGCTCCAATATGGCAATCGATGTGAACTTCTCTACACAGACACAGATTCGCTATTGCTTGAGATCCAAACTGAAGACGTCTACGAAGACATGATCTCAAATGCAGACCTATACGATACAAGTGATTACCCAAAGGACCATCCACTATACGACACCACCAATAAAAAGGTTCTTGGAAAGATGAAGGATGAGTGTGCAGGCGTTGCCATCGTAGAGTACGTTGGACTTCGACCTAAGATGTATTCGATTGTATGCGCAGACACCAAGGAGATTCGCAAGGCTAAAGGAGTACGGAAGTACGTTGTGAAGAAGCACATGCGACACGAGCAGTATAAGGAGTCTCTTTTCGATAAGAAGACCTTCAGACATGGGATGAATATGCTGCGAAGCATTGGACATCAGATGTATGGTCTGCGAGTTAATAAAATCTCACTTTCGCCCCTGGACACAAAACGTTGGATCGCAGCAAACGGAATGGATACGTTAGCCTATGGGCATGAAGACGCAATTACAGAGGATGATTTCATTGAGGAATTGCTTCTATCTTAAACTCCACCTCAGCAAAAGATTCAATTGGGTGGAACGTAGCGCCACTTGAAGTCAACGCATTCGACAAAAGAGGGAGCTTTGCGATTACATCCATCCCAATAACCCCTGTGCGCCAGATGGTAGTCTCCATGACGAACACATAACACTTAGGAATCGTTATCTCTCCTACTTGAACGTCAACTTCGATATAGCCTAGGATAGAGAGGACGTCGCCCATACAGTCTATAGTGAGCCTCTCTTCGTTACCTTGCAGGTCGCCGCATGCTGACTTGAGGTCCCGCTCGTAGACCGTCTTCGTCACAATAGTTATCGGCGAGCTGGTACTGAGCATACACTCCGCTGTCGCCCCTTGGAACTTCGCCACAACGGATGGTATCTCTCCCACCGCCTTCGACATGGGTGGAACGTGGTCCTCTAGCTTAGGTCGTTTCATCATCTTATGCTGGTCGGTAATACCTATATATCTCATCTCTCTAATTAAACGATCGAGAAATTGCTTCTATCTTAAAATCCCCTTTGGAGGTAGTTCAGTATCTGGCGGTACGACTTGTAGCTCTTCGCGCACAAATCCACGCTTAGGTGCGTCTTCCCCTTCTTGCAAAGTAAGGTAGTACAGAACTGGCTGACCTGAAGAAACCATACTACGTGAAATACTCTATGTTTCCAAACTACATATAGGGTCGGTAGCACGCCTTCGTCCACCTTCTAGCTCACCAGGAGCGTATAGATATCGAACGCTTATGTCGAATGGCAGCCTTTTCTCTTTGAGACCAACTAAGCGCCCATAGTGCGCTGATTCTGCTGGGTTTGATTCGCTTCCTTTGGAACCCGCAATTGCTAAGGCTGGTTGTTTTCCTGTCAAACGCGTAGGTTCGTTGTTCAAAGCTTTTACGACTGCAGGTAAGCGAGCCACCCATTCGACGGATCTATCATCCTTTCCCTGGGAAGCAAGCACCATTTCTTGAGCATATTGATGTCCAAATAGCCTTTCTGATAGGGTTCTGTTGAATCGTTGAACGATTGCTTGATCCCGGTGAATATCTACGCGTCCGCATCTTACAGAAACTTTATGCTTGGCTAGTAGTGGAGTAACGGCACCCATGAATTCACGTCCTGGATCGACCTGCAATAACTTTGGCCATGTCAGTGGACTTCGCTTGTATATTCGCTCGAATGCCGCAGCGACTTCTGTAGCTTCTTTAGTGGCTAATGGTTCAGCTTCTTTGTATCTGGATGCCACGTCTACAACTGTCAATGCATATTTATATAGCTTTTTTCCACGTCCAGGTCGATCATGAGGTAGAAATAACAGATCAGCTTGGTGAACCTCGTTTGGCGTAGAGACATCGAATTTAGGTCGTGGCACATATTGAGGAGCTGGTAAATAGATCTGCCATATAGCTTGTTTTTCTAACCACATCCGAGTCGCATCTTCGGATGCGTCGGCCGCAGTGGCAAGATGCTTAATCGCCGCGAGTCCTTTCCAGTAGCCTTTAGGACTATAGTAGATATTCGCGAATTCCATTTTGGTATAACTAAATGAACCTTCAACAAGCCGTTTCTTATAGCCATCGACTGGCAACGTATCCTATCGCGAGCGATCCACCACCTACGAATACCAATTCAGCAGTTCTATGCGAACTAGGTGGTCGATAGTAATCGGAAAAATTAGGCCTTTTCAGATCCTGCGGACGTATGTGGTCTAGCCCTACTTGGTTCGTATTGAATAAGGATGAAGCTCGATCCAAATTGGCTAGTTCTTCGCGAGAGTAGCGCTTCAGACGTATCTGCGATTGTATCCAGTCGGACAATTTTTGTCGATTCTCCTGGTAAATAGCCCAATCAGCTTGATATTTCTCGAGGGCTTTGTCGTGTCTTTCAGCCTCTATGGCCAACAAGTCTGGATCTTTACCATCGATCGCTTTTTGGGCGTAGTGCGCGGCTATACCTGCGACGGAAAAAGCCACCGCGGTACCAATCGCCGCTCCCATGGCGCGTTACTCAACAGGCTTCCAATACCCCTTGTCCTCGAGGTATTTCTTTGCTGCAAGGCTTCCCGCTAATACGGCAGTCCACTTCGCGTAGTTTGTGACTGAAGCCGAAGGGTAGTTAAGCATGGACTCTTTGGTTATTTTTTTCGCTAAAAACCCAATGCCTGCCGCTAGTCCAGATAATACGACGGCGTCCTGTAATGTTTTCATCAACGTATTCTCTACCATCATACGCATCCATTCATCATGCTATGACTTCAAATGGACTTACTCCATTGTAGACCTTACGCGTGTTCGTTCCGAATGGGTAGGCCGTGCGTCTTCAGTGTTTTTCGGTGATGCCACTCGAGACCCAGCATTGTATTGGTAGTATAGACCTACTAGCGTAGCGCCTACGCCAATAGCTGTGAGTGTAGTATTGGCAGATAAGTTATCAAACCAGCCTTCGTTCTTCTCGCATTCAGGTACCCCCCTTAGTTGAGCCTCCTCTTTCTCACGAAGAGCCTCTCTACCAAGGCGATTGTTTTCTGCCATTTTTCTCCCAGCCCCAACGCGGTTTGGATTTTTTTCCTTAGCGCGGGCTTCGGGTCCGTATTAGTAATTTGATCAACTTCAGCCATAGCTTATTATAACTTCGTTATGGTTAGCTTCAATACGTTAACATTATGTTAATTACGCTAACATTACGCTAAAGATTACGCTAATTACGTTAAAGATTACGCTAATTACGCTAAAGATTCTCAAAATTTGAATATGCCTCAAGTACGTCATCGATTTGTGGGGTAGCCACTTCATATTCGCTGACTTCGGCATCCTGTTCCGCTGACATATAATGGCTAACAATATGACAAAAGGCACAAGTTAGTGCTACAAGTGGGCCTGCTGTGTAGGACAATGATCCAGCCAGGGCAGATATCTCGTTTCGGACTAAGCGGTCTTCTTGTAGATCTTTCAACAGTTCTTGTTGAGAATCTATAGGCACCGCACATGCGACTACACGAGTTGCTAGACTTAGTGCTCTATCCACTAAGCAGTTATTTATTTGCTTTGCTAAGACGGCTTGGTATCTACGATATAGGCGTTCTATGTCTTTATCAGGTAACTTAGAAATGTCCCCAATAGAAAAATCCTTCCCTAGATATTCTTTTGTCGTACCAGTCACAGCTAGAATAGAAAGAGCTTCCCGATAGTCACCTATTTTTATGCTGCGATCTTCATCGGTGGTATGGCGACAAGCTTCACATGTAGCTCCGCTACGTGATCTACTGCGGATTATGGGTGGAGGACCTGTCACATCCTCACCTAGTACGTCTTCGAGGGCTTTATCCATATCCGACATGTTATAGTATGTGGTGGTATATCACAGGCGCAGGTAACTCTAACACGACGGTAAAAGGACTTCGTAAACAAAAGCATAGCCGAGAGAACTTGTGTGACTTGAGTTCAGATTGCAACTTTTTTTTCTCATCTCCCTCTATACCTTCGCCGTAGTCCTCGAAAAGTTTCTTACCATCTATAGCCGACACCAAATGAAAGGCCACTACTATGGCTATATTTTCACGAAAGGGTTTGGAGATACTTGTGAGTTGCTGGGTGAGCACCCAAACCGAAATACCAATATGGCGAGCAGAAAAGCCACGTTTCGAAAGATTGCTAGTTCTTCCTTTTACATCCTTTGAAGCGGCACAATCATCTAGGATGAAGAGAGTATTGGTTCCTTCGTAGTGGGTGGTACACACCCCCAATACCGCATTGATGGCATCCTGTGAGGGTGATATGACGCGAAAGTCTTTGTCGCCTATAGCGAAGCCGCGATAGGTTTCGTTGTGGTCATATGTGGGGCATATCAATACGATGTAGTCAAATTTTTCACGAAAGGCTCCGCGAAGCTGTTCCACAAGAAAAGCCGTTTTTCCACAATTCGTTGGCCCCACAATCAGGGCATTAAATGGGATTCGTTCTACTAGTTCGTCCATTTAACGTTATACGTTAGTATTTAATATTTAACAGCCCCCCCCCCCCCCCCCCCCACGTTCAATAGTTGCTTGCGCATCAGCAAGCACAAATATATGCATATTAACAATTCCTAAGTCACCCGTACGATGAATCCTTAGCTGTAGATTTTGACCACTGCCTATTTGGGCCAGACCATCTCCATGAGTATTACTATCTTTAGAGGTACGACAGTCAATGAGTACAGCGAACTTGTTCTCGTAAAACTTTTGCGGTGTCATGGATGTAGTGGCTGTCGTTCCGACACCTGTACAAAACCAATTCTTTGCTGACTCCCAAAGGTCTTCTGGTAGCATCCCAGCAGGAAAGAGATCGTTAGGGCGTCCATTTACGTCCATCTCGACCTTGGTGATACCCGGATTTACGAACTTCTCGCTATCTCGGGTGCCTGCGGTATGTTGCTTCACAAAGAGAAGAAGAAGTCCAGTTAATGCGCGACGAAGGATGTTTACGTTTGCAGATACGAGTGTGTCGGTTGCGGTGTTGACTGGAATGGTACTGAAGTATGCGATGTGGTTGTACATGAAGTCTTTACCAAAACCGTAGACTTGCTTGGTCTGCACTGCGAGAACGGAACTATCGATGGTTTGATATTCGAGCTCGATGTTTGTGAGCTGATATGTACCTATTTTTGTGCTGTCAGATCCAACTATTACGTCTGTGGCTGGCGCTAGAGTCAATGCGAAGGATAAGACTTCGTGTAGTGCGTGTGGATAAAAGACGCCGTAGGTCGTAATAATATCGTGATCAATAGGTATTCTGTACTTACTACCATATACAGCCAGTATCGCATTGTCAGTCGCATTCGAAGTGACTGCATTTGAGGTCTTGGGGCTAAGTTTGTTCACGTTGCTGGATTGAATACCCTGTGCTATACTCGCCTCTCGTTTTGGCTTAGATAGATAGAGATCTCTATATACCTGTGGTAGATCGATCCTAGGACAATTTTCTAAGATATCGAGATTCATTTTTGTGACCCGCTGCGATACCAAACAGCGTCCGACGTTGGCCACCAGATAGTTGTCGGCATGACCTCCAGATAGAGTGATATTGGCTGTTTTCGCCGAGTGTTGGAACATCAACTCTCAAAGTCACACCTGGATTGGCCGTTGCGGGGTTGAATTTCATACGATAGATAGCACGTCTGGCTTTGAGAGATTCGCCCTCTCTAGGAGCGTGATCAGGATGGAGCTTTGATGATATCATGTTTCCTGTCACTTAAACCCTTATATCTGTTAGGAAATATCTTCAATATGGGATCGAAGTGGCGTGAGGAAGATGCGGATGTGGAAGATAAGGATGAAGCTAGCGCTAAAGAACACCGTGAATACGCTGAACGCGAAACCCTGAATAATATGCGTGAGCAGATGGAGACCTCGTTCCCAACCGCACCAGATGGCGAGGCTATAGAAATGAAAACCCTACACGACTATACTGCACAGGGCGCTAGGCCAAAAGATAGCCAGGCTGAAACATCATTCATCGAGGAGAGGAGGGGTATGGTATTCACCGATCGAATCGCAAGAGAAACAAGTGAGGATTTGGTTAAGACAATAAGGGATTTCTACCCAGACGTAGGCATACGTGGTACGTTAGAGGTATCTATCACGCCGGATGGCAGAATCGAGCTCCATGCGATGGATAGCAAAGAGAAGCCTATACCTTTGACCTCTAAGAAAGGAGAAATATACAAGAAGATGGGTAAGGACCTCAAAAGGGCTCTAGGGCCTACGCAAGAAGAGGCAGACAAGGAAGTCGAACAGGCTGAACGACAGCTAAAAGAGCATATCGAGAATGAGGAAGAGATATTTCAAGATCCTAAGTCAACTCCAGCTCAGAAAGAAGCAGCTAAGAATGAGATAATCGATGATCAAAATAAAATAGATGACCTCGAACGTCGAAAAGAAGCCCTCCAAAAAAGTATGTCGCTGCGATACCGTATCAAAGCTATTTTCAAGAAGTACGGGGTTGGTGTAACTGGCGTGGTGGTCGCAGCAAGCACTGTGATTGGCGTCATAGTTTCCAAGTTGTTGAATAGTCCAAATAATACCCCAGATGATGATGGGATGTTTGATAAAATAAAAGAAGCAATGAAAAAAGGGTTAAAGGCAGTGGGAAAAGGGCTAGAGGAAATAGGAAAGAAGCTGGGAGAAATTCTACCTAAAATGCTTGGACCAATTGTGAGCTTTCTATTTAGTATGGCTGGCAAGGCCGTGGGATTATTAGCACAGAATGTTTGGCTGTTAATCGTGGCCGTAGTCGTAGTCGTAATAGAGCAGTATAAATAATTGGGACGACGATAATCAGCGAAACATCATCCATGTGGTTGCGGCCGCCACGATAGCCACAACTACTAAGTTAGTTTCGTGGGTGGTAATCACGTTTGCAACCGGCACTGGTGGTTGCTTTGCGGATTGCAAGTGTGTCTCTTCCGACACGTGTGTGCCGGCTGCAGCCCCATGTTTTGATGTTTTTTTATGTGCTCCATTGAAGTCACTGATTCCGGGCTGCATATCTTCGCTGACTATCTTAAGGTTATTGTTATACCCCATCACAGGTTTGAAACGTAGGTCCATGTTGCCTGGGAGAAACCATACCCCTGGGGCGACTGCATAGTTGATGCGCATATTGTCATCTCCAATGATCTTTTGAAAACGCTTTACGCTAGCGGCGAGTCCTCCTGGTGCTACGATTTCGTCTTCGAGCAGAGAAAGAAACTTATCACGAACCTCCTTCGCATGTCCAGACTTACCAAGTATTGATCCTATTGCTAGGTTCTGTGCTCCAAGTACGCAAATCACGTATGCCTCAATGCTTTGGTTTAACCGTCCGCGACCAATGACTGTCAATCCCGGATCGGTGTTAGCTGTGGCTGGGACAAATTGCTTCCACTGCTCAGCTGCCTCTTCGTTTATGATGCGCGTCCTTCCAGCGTCGAGCTCTTTATCAGGATCTCCATGAAGGTATGCCTTCATTTCGTACTCATCGCCAAAAGTAGGGTTTACATTCCACCGCTTATCTGCCAGTATCCATGTGGATGTGGTGCCAAGGCCTGTCGTACGCCCTTCTCGGAACCGAAAATCAGTTTTTAGAGAAATACCAAAATCTTTACAAATTCGGCGGTAAACCGCTCTGCTGTGGGGGTTGTTCCAAGCAGTCCATAGTGAGGTTCCAGGAAGCGGAGTACCTATTTCCTGTAGGATTTTACGAGCTGTAAAATATATGTGAAACCTTAGCAGTGATACGACGCGCCTTGGTAGATCTTCCAGCATCTCAATGTAGATCCCACAGACTTCTGTGGCTAGAAACATAGCAAAGTTGACCTGTTGTGGCCAGAAATCGCTGTTAGGGCCTCGTAGCCACTTATAAATGTCAACCATCTTACCCCCTGTGGGGCCTCCGCCAGCTCCGCCACCATATAACACAACGAGGTCTGAAAAGATGTCTGGGACACCTACAGTGAAGTAACTATCCTCATTAACATAAATGTCTAGATCTTGGAGTTGAAAGGATTTTTTACCCCATAAGTCGGGTGTCCAATCCAGCGGAAAGCGCATTTTCCTGGACTTGTCTGCTAATAGTAGAGACTGTGGGAACCCACTAGTCAAGCCTAATGCGGCGTCAATGCGTTTTCGTACGTCAGCCTTATTATGGTAGCCATCTACCCCATAGGCTATACCTATACGTTCTTGACCGTTGTCTACGAATATGACATATGAATGGCTCTTCCCATCGAACTCGGAGGCTTGAGTGCGAAATTTAGAGTAGTCGGCGTTCGGATATTTCTTCCTTAACTCTTGCCATACAGACATATTGAAGCTATTGAAGTAGATAATATGTTAACATCGAAGTAAACTTCAGACTTTAATATGGTAATCTTAAATGTCACCACTACCTCGGCTGACCATACGATCTACTTTCAAGAACCTATTTACATCCATAATATTTCGCTAATTGAGATCACTTTTGAGAACAGTTGGTGGAACCTAAAAGAGAATGGTTCATTCAAGTGGGATACCGGTGGCGTGGGGTTCGCATACGCTATCGAAACGGGGCAGTATGATGTAGCAAGCATTAAAAATACTTTAAACCTGCAGTCAATGCTGGCGCCTATTAATTCATGTACTTATCAAAAACTTATCTTCTAAATGTAAAAAAACAAACCCATTTTAGTGAAAATCTCTGTACACTGTTAGATGTCAAAAGAACCGACGATAGAAGTGATGCATTCCTAAAATTTGGTGCCCAAACAATTACGCTACAAAATATCTACAAAGCATATGTCCACTGTGATGTGGTTGATTCTAGTTTCTCAATTCTCGATGGAAAGCAATCAAACGTACTGGCTAAATTAGTGATACGAGGTGGGAGGTTTACAAAAAATACTTACTCCATAACTAATCCTCAGGCCATGCGAGCTCTAGGTACGAGACGAAACAGCCTTCGCCTGACAATTAGAGACGAAAAAGGAAATATTATAGACTTTCGTGGTCGACCTATACAATACGTATTGAAGATTGAGTAAGTTATGATATAACCACATATAGCGAAGATATAACATAATGGCAAGAGATTCGATTCAACTACTTCCAACGGCACCACCGATCTATCCATCGCTAGTTCCAGGGAAACGGAGTGACACTGGAAAGAATTTTCGGTTGCAAGCAGTCCGAGATACGCTTTCAGATATCGAAACTCAAGAAAAACACTATGAAGGTGTGCGTAAGAAATACGCCCGCGCACGAGGAATTGTCCATGGCGTCGCTGTGGTAACAGGAGGTCTATCCGTACTCTTATCAAGTTCTGGATTGTTAGTCGCTCTAACTGGGATTGGAATAGTGATTGGTCTACCGCTTGGTGTTATCGGTGGACTCTGTGGATTAATTTCAGCATCTACAACTGTGGGAACTAAAAAGCTCGGAATAAAAGTTTCTAAACATGAGAAAACCGCTATGTTAGCTAAAGCGAAAATCAATACGATTCGCGATCTAGTATCGAAGGCCCTACGCGATGAAAATATATCCGACTCTGAATACGGTCTCATCCTCGCTGAAGCAGATAAATACGAGATTATGAGGTCTGAAATTCGACACGAAACTTCAGGACAAATGAGTGAAAAAAGCGTGGAACAAATTCGATCCGAAGTCAAGCAAAAAATGCTAGAAGAAATGAAAGCACAATTGGGATAAAAAATGATATCTCATATGAGAAAAGTGAGCGTGGGCGATATTTACACTTTTCTAAGAGCAGCTGCACTTAATTCGTATAAATTAATTTGTATGTCGAGTTCGTATGCAAATTTCTATCGGCAGGCGTTTCATGTAAATTAATTCTGACGTACCGGTGCGCAGGTGTTTAAAGCGTAAGTAGTATATTTTACCACCAAATATCTCGTCTAGCACTTATAGCCTCACGGTTCTACGCTGGGCTGGAAGGACAATGGAGGCCCTTTCAGTTCAGAGTTCGAATCCTGCGGGGGCTATATGTGGTAGATCGGTTTGTGGGGGGTAAAAAGCCTCCAGCCCCTCACAAATCGTAGCGCGTCTGCCGATGTGGCAGAAGTAGAAATAATGTCAATCCTGGGTCGGGTGCTTGGGTGAAGCTCAAGGGATCTTAAAAGGGACCCACGGGTGCCGGTTGTGCCTCAACCAGTTAGGACAGGATCCAAATAACAGTAGAACGAATACAGTAGAATGAATACAGTAGAACGAATACAGTCAAAGCCGGGCCCGGCAAATAAATAAAAACCTCTCTATGAACAAAAAGGCGAAGGAAGGAAAAAGGTGAAAGTGGTTCCTAGAGAGGTTCTGGTGACACCAGTTTTGGTATTTTGGTTTTTTCTTATGGCCTTAAACTAAATTATTAAATGAGTACATATTGACGGATGTCATTCTCACGAATTAGCCGTTTTGGTTAAATAGGTAATAGGTGTATCATTCGCATCTCATCGGTCAGAACGAGTTTTCAAAGTTTGGCTGAGTAATCATACCTACGACCCATAGTGATCTCCCCATCTTCGTAGGCCTCGTATATTATATAATCGAAGTATTTATACTTTGCGGTGGGCTGAAAATTCTCAGCGAGCCACTTAGCGGTATTGTAATGCCCACGTCTGTAGGTGGCGAATATTGCATGATCGAAGTCATCATACTCTACGGTGGGCTGAAAATACTCAACGAGCCATTCAATGATATCGAGATGACCATTTTTGCTGGCATAATGCATAGCATCAATAACGAATCCATCATTGTAGATGGGCTGGAAGCGATTAGCTAACCATTTAACGACATCGATATGACCATTTTCGCAGGCATCTAGTATAGCACAAATAAAGCATTCATCATCTATAGTGGCCTGGAAGTACTTAACGAGCCACTTAATGGCGTCGAGATAACCATATTCGCAGGCATCTATTATAGCATCAATAACGAATCCATCCTCTCTAGTGATCTGGAAGTACTTAACGAGCCACTTAATGACGTCAAGATTACCATTTTTGCAGGCATCGTATAGTGCAAAATTATCGTCGTCGTATGCGTCATTTGCGAAAATACCGAATTTCCTAGCCAACTCGTCCCGCTCGTCATCGTTATGAGCAGACCTCAAACCAAACAATAGTACTTGTATACGGATCTTACGGTCTACGTTTTCGTATCGTGCTAGAGATGCTGCATCGTTTAAATACTTTGAAGTTGAAGCAATGCTTGCAAACGATGTAGGGCCTGCATACTCTACGATCTTAGTCAAGATTTCTATGGGGAGGCATAATATGTTAGCCATAGTATACTTCCGATGTTTTGATATAGTAACCGTGATATAACCTCATAATATGACGGTACCATTTCTCTAATTGGGGTTTATTAATGGTTGCATCAAATGTGTGTTGGTGGTAGTTCTTACTGGGGGAATAAAAGGGGCTTATATAAGGCACAATCTTTCGACGATTTTCGTGGGGTAGGGATATACAATGGGAAAAAGGGGGCTTATATAAGGATGTGGCCCAGGACCGGCATTGTATATACTACTCGTTCAATTCTTTCTCAGTCATTGATGTCTTGGCTTGGTGACGAATCGTAGAATTCGCTGGGTGGGGGTAATCCTGGGTAGGGAGGTAACTGAATACGAAGCTTCTGTCTATAAGGTGTTCCAGTAGCAGGCGTCGGTAATCTATTTTGTAGTGGATTAAGTCTGACATTCACGTTGGCTTTGGATCTTGAGGTTTTAGGAGTCTCCTGGGAAGCAAGGGGTGTCGGGACGGTTTTTTATGTCGGGGTTCTGGAACGGGTCTGACAGGCTGTGGTGACGTCGACGATGGGGCCAATGGGGATGGTAGTGGTGGTGGTAGACCGTCTGTAGGGTCACGTTGTTTCTTCTGCCAATCGCGTGAATCGGTTAAGAGACGTCTGTACCGTTTCAACATATTTTCATAAAGGTCGATTTTGGTTTCCGAGGTAAGCTTGCTCTTCATGTTACGTAAGATATTGTCATTGACGTCAACCAAATTCTCGGTATAAGGTATCATACGTTCTTGTTGTTGAATGGCAGTAATTTTGGCCATACGATCTGTGTCACGAGCCCCGCTTGTTTGAGGTGCCTCTTCAGCCTCCGTGACCGATTGTAGATTACCCATGTCTTTTTCGGGGACGACGTAAGCCCGCTCGTTGTACTTCATACTTCAACTGATTTGGAATGAATGGTATCACCTGTATTTATGGGCCTTCACAGTCCTATTTTATGGTAATTTTGTTTTTGAGGGTTTTGAAAAGCGGTTTAAGAATTAAAGGCAAAACGGAGGAGGCAATCATCCCAAGGATAGTACCCACACCACCGCCACGTTGTCGCAAAGCACGTTGACGTTTGGCCAAAGGCTGTCGGGGATCCCCCAAGACACGTATAGCTTTCACGATGTCGGGCTTGTCTCGAATGGATCGTAGAAGTCATGGATGTAATGTCGGTGTTCTCCTCAGGAGGAAGTTGTGAGCCACCTCGCTACAAGCATTGACTTGTTCCGGGGAGGCCATTAAAGCCAATTTATGGCACTGATGCTTGTTCTCATGACCTAATGCGGTCAGAAATTTACGATTTCGGTAGAGTCTACAAGACATGATGACTTTTTTTTCTAACGTCGGCCTTTAAGTTTGGTCAAGTAGACAGGTCTTCCAGCCACAGTGATGAAGGTCGGTGGGCTGTATTGGTTGTTACTACCCCCGGTGCGAGGTGGAAACACTACTTTATACCCATCACAGCGTGGAGGACCATGTTTGGTGAATAGATTATACGAGCTCCCTGTAGATTTGGAGATATCTTGGACGATTTTTTCTTACGTCTGCGTCTAGCCATAATGATGTTGTGGAGGATGAGGATGGTAAAAAAAATGAGATTCCCTAAAGGGATAACTCGCACCTTTTATAGGATTATAAAATCGCGCCTAGGAGGGGAACGTTTCTAAATGGAGAATGTGGGCCAAGTAGCAAGCCTTTTCCCTTTCTTCCTCTTCGTCGTCGTCGACGTCGTGCTCCAATATGACGTTTCACCCGACTCTTTCTTCTTGAGAAACAGACTCCTTTTGGCTTCGCCATCGTGTGAGGAATATGAGTCAGTCACCAGTAAGAGTTGCGTTTTTATAGCTTTTTTACCAATTCCTTTGCAAATTGGATCGCGTCTTTCCCATGCTTAGTTCCGGCCAGCATGGTTTTGAGGGTATGCCCTGCACTGTCCCCCGCATAATTGATGGCTTTGCTTTTTAGGTAGTCTTTGATGCCGGCCAGTTTACTGGCTAAACCTCTACCGCGTCGACGGCGACGGCGTCGTCGTCTACCTCCCATAGTACAACGTTTACTTTTCCTGATTACCCGTGTACGACGTCTGCCACGTGCCATGGTGAAACAATGATGTGGTGGTGCTTTTAAGAACTGCTTTTTATAGTTTTCTTCTTCTTCTTCGTTTTTTTCTTTCTTCTTCGTTTTCCACCCACCACCGACCATGCCCTGTTTGACTGGAGGAGGAGGAGGAGGAGGAAGGTGTCGAGGCGTGGGAAGGTTCCCTAGACGAGGTCCTGAAAGAGCCCCTGGACGGACGGCGGTGGAGGCGACGACGACGATTCCCAGTCATGGTCACGCTTTTCGAATCGCGTTCTACCGTTTGTGGTCCTCCTTTTCTCACAGTGGTGCTGGTTCTCGTGGTGGTTGTGGTGCAATGGTCCCCTTCTCCGAGATCTGTCCGTTCTGAGTCATCCAGAGCATCGTACACACGTGCGGTGGCTGGGGAAATGTCGGCAGGTCGTGGTGAGATCTCATCTTCTTCTTCTCCCTCATTGACGATCCGTTGCGGCGGCGGTGAGAGGGAGGGTGATTGCGAAGCATTCGATAACGTTTCTAGATTGGCACGGGCGCTGTCGACGAGTTCTGAAGCAGCTTCCACATTCCCGACGGCGAGCGCTTCCGAAGCCCCGGCCAACTGTTCTCTACTTTCCTGGATGAAGTCCACAGTGGGGTCCCATGTGTCGGGCAGTATAGCCATGGGATCCCAGACATCTTGGATAGGATAATATCCAAAACTCATGGTCGAATGTTTTTGGACATCCAAATCACTTGTTTCTGTTTATCGCTAGGGAGTACGTGCGCACGGAGCCTGTAGGCATCTTCAAAGGCTTCCTGCAATCGGGCTTGTTGACCTGGAAAAGCTTGCTTGACTAAATTGGTGAATTGAAGGCGGTCTCGGGGATTGTTGAACATGATCACATAATGCGAGTTTACCGACATGGTGCACGCATGTTTACCTTTTGGGAACATATTTTGAGTCAGGTAGAGAGTGGTGATATAACAGATACGTAATTGTTACTTTCCCTTGTAACCGGAACGCGCCGGGGCAATATTGTTTCATACGCAAATGTTTTACTGTTCGGGAGGGACTGGGTAAGAGTTGACTTGGGACCGTACGCGCGAAGTTCAGGCGAAGTGGTGATATTATGATGATGTTTTTCAATGTCCCCACTCCCACTGCTTTCTTGCATGAGGTCATCTAACACGAGCAGAGTCGGTTTTCCGGCTTGGACATAATCATAAATGTTATCGGGCAGGCCTTCGACCATTTGAACGCCCTCCTGTTTCAAGGCATCGAAAGTCGGTTGCCATGCACCATAGCAGTAGACAACATGGTGAATGGGTTTTTGAAAAGCATCGTGACGTTGGCGTATGAGGTCTAAGGTCAGGGTTGTTTTACCACACATGGTAGGCCCAACAATAGTGATGTTGGACGGGACGCGCAGACGTGGATCAAACCTGGGATAGGCCATGAGGGGAGGCAGTGATGACTGACATCGTAAGTGCAGTGGTTCACCTTTTTTATTTCATTTTTTTTATTTTACCAAGATGACTAAGACAGAATGCGTGACTGATCTAGCACACTTCTTCTTCCTTTTTTAAGTGGCTGAACCAAGACGGAATTGTGATGTTACCACAGGATGGATGGATGGATCCAAGTACAGTACATGGACGAGAACGAGTTTCTGCAGGACACTGTGATCATTCACGACGTCAGAGGTTTTTCTTATATTTTTTTAAACTACTACTACATTACAAACGACATCGAGTTTTGACACACACGCGACTTTGACACACTTGCCCTAGAGGCTGGTTACGAAGTCTCTTTGTTTTCATTTTATCTTGAAACATACGACGACAGACAAACGAACAGGCTTTAAAGTCATTGTTTTTAAATGTGGAGTTAGGGTAAGAGTCGACCACTTTCTGACTCGACAACCCTCGCACGAGCCGATGGTACAGAAAATACAAACAATGATGACCATACACGGCCGACGTATTGGCTTGCAGACGTCCTTGGGCGCCGTACGTGGTGTTTCCATTTCCCAGGTCTTCGAGGCATTCTGGAAATTCTATTCCATAGTGCTTAGGCGGTTCCCAAAAACTGTCAAAGAAGTCGGACGATTGGTCCGGAACCCAGATCACCAGAGCCAACCAATGTTCACCGGGTTGGTCATTGCGTTCATTATTAACGATGAACGCAGCAGGGTATATTTTTATTGCGTTAACTCATCTCGGTATGGCATGGCGTTCCTTGAGTACACTCCCTGCCACGCGTTCTTGAGAGGTTGTGGTTGGGCCTTGGCAATACTATCCAGCTGGTGGTCACTCAACCCTTCAAACCGTGGGCGTCTTGGTTTGGAATATTACATGTTTTGATATTTCTCTCCCTTCAGGTTATCTAGTAGTTGTTGCGTACAGAGACAATTTTGTTACCCCCCACCTCCACGACGTTTTCAAACTCTGGACAGTTTCTTGAACTTGATGAAACAGTCGATGATACCGTTATTTTTGGCATAGGTATAGGCCTTCACGCCACCCCCATCACGAGTCATACCCACTTGGAAGATGAAGAATCCTTTCTTGATGTCTCCCCTTTTTATGCCGTTGCTCTCTCCATACCACAGGTTGGATGTCGCACGGTACATCATGGCCAGGGCTTCTGCCTTACCGCCGGAAATGAAATCAATTCGCGGCAAAGGTTCTTCACGGTTGTCTCGAGTGAATTGAATACTGGCAATGTCATCATGCTTGAAGTTGCAGTAGTTTTTGTTCTTGGTACCGCTGTAAGCGTCTTGAGCAATGATGAAACCGCTGATTTTGTCTGGAGAGCCTCCTAGGAAGAGGTTGTAAAAGCTTAATTCATTCAGTCCTTGAATGCCGACCCGTACCACGGGTTTGATGGTTCGTAGTGGAAACTTGACTGCTTTCATACCTTGGTATTGTTTGGCTTCAATATCGGTGTGGAGTTTTTCAGTGAGTTCTACTTCACGAATCCAGAATTGGGCTTTGGTGCGCACGATGTTAGGATTGCCTTCGACACCTGTTGTTTCCCCCACCATCAGACTGAAGTCGTCGGAATTGAATCGGATGTCGATGTCGATGTCGATGGGAACTCCAGGGGGGAGAAGTCGCGGGGAGGAAAATATGTCCAAGGCCGGTTGAAACACGACGTAAATGATTTGACCATCGCAATTTGTTTGCCGTTTTACCAGACCCCCATTGTAACCAGGGTCGGTGGCGACGAGCGTGTGGTCGACGGCATCCAGACGTCCTGGGGAGTCGTCGTACCATCCTTCTAGAGCGAGGTCGTTTTTTTTCTGAGCTTTGCAAAAGTTTAACAGGTTTCTTGCATACGCTTTGTAAGCGTAATTTCCTGTGATTTCTTCCACACTGAGCATGGGCAAAATTGTTGACGAGTGCTACTTTTTTATTCACCATGGGGGTTCCATCGCTCGCCACCACTTTAAACCACATGTGGAATTCCGTTTGGGACAGGTC
Organism: Actinernus sp. WN-2022; assembly: GCA_030867875.1. Lineage (NCBI taxonomy): Eukaryota > Metazoa > Cnidaria > Anthozoa > Actiniaria > Actinernidae > Actinernus > Actinernus sp. WN-2022. The sequence goes on from JAOWCC010000330.1 coordinate 717,048, forward strand.
TCGGAAACCGTTCGAGCCATCGGTGTGGAAGGACAGTGGAGTCCAAGAATCGTTAATGGGGTTGATTTTTTTGTACACCGAATTTCTGTAGGAGGTTTCTACAGGATACTCCTCAAAGATTTCCGTCACTTGAGGAAGGTGGACAAATTCTGTCTTGGTGGCATCGTCTACTCGGACAGGGGGTGTTTGGAGAACCTCCACATCGTCGACGGTCATACGTCCTCCTCTTTGAGGCATGTTGGTTGGTGATGGGCCGTTTCCAAGGGTTGTTCAGAAGGTGTAACCAAAAGTGAGAGTGACGGTTGTGCGTGGGTGCTATTTATACATTACTCATCATCGCTGTCGTCAAAGATGTCGAGAGGTAGAGAAGGAGGAGGCTTTTTTTTCCGGGTTTCATTCTTAGACCGTCTCTTTTTGTGGAGCACGGGTGGGTGGTCTTTCATAACCACTTTATTATTATTATTTTTGTTGTTCTTCTTCTTCTTGTTCTTTTTAAACTTGGTAAATTTCTTATTCTTATTCTTATTCTTTGCTTTCTTGCTGAGAGGACCGTCACTAAGGCTGGCAATGGCTTTCCTCTTCAAATCGCGCACCGCATCCAGGCTACCGTCCCTCACGGCCTCGCTCATCTCTTTCCCTTGAAGCATGTACTTTCCCACCGCAGCGGCGTTCTGCATCAACGTCCCTGCCACCGCAGGCAACATCTGCTTAGCCTTATGGCTGAGGCCACGCACCACCACAGCTCCGAACCCCGCCCCCATTTTTCGGCCAGGCACACCCCCTCTGTAGATAGGAAATCGTGGTAAAGGTCTCATCATTATAATCGGCGACGTGAACGCTTTCTCAAGTGCAGCTTGATGTTGACTTCGCCGTCGTCTTCGAACTGAGCGTAGCGCCCTTTTCCATCGATTATATAGATTTCGAAGGCGTTGAAGCTGCTGAGGGCTAGTGAATGGTAACGAGGATGAACAAACTCCATGGCCGTTTGCTTATCGTACGACAGCACGGCCGGCACGACATCCAGTACAGGCCCAAGAACGTTGCCGAGAGGGGAACTCTGGACTTCAGGGCAATAGATGTACAGATCGTCGTAAGCGGGTGTGTACCACTCGTAGAAGGACTTATTGAACTTGGCGGTCCCGGCCACCGACTGCATGGTGGTTTTTCCATACCCTAACCGCCCTACTTGTGTCACCATCGCATATGGCGCGGGTGGACTGTCAAATTGTTCGAGTTCATAGTTCTTGTTAGGGAGTATCCATCCCACAAACCTGGGGTATTTACCAACCGGACGTAAAACCACTTTAAACCAACGCGCTAGGTTGAGGTTTGACCCGTCCGTCATCCACCCGTCATCCGTCTTTCTCCAACTCCAAACGGCTGTTTCCATGCCCAGGGCTCGACGCATTTCCTCGGAGACGTACATCATGTAATTACCCGCCTGCTGTATTAAGAACTGGTGGTGCATGTTGCGCGAGACACGCACATAGCCTTTGAATTTTTTTCCATCGATTTCCCTTTGAGCCACCACGTTGTTGTCATTACGATCGGCCCCGTAAAGATCTAAATGAACCCCAACAGTTTTAAGATGCTGAAGGAATTAATGTCGATGGCATGTCCTTTCTTGATGGTGAAAGCGCACATTGTTTGTCCGGCCGCTGATAACACTTGGTTCATACGAAAGTTTAAATTATACCCGAACCCATTCAACCAGGCGCCTATCTCCCACAACATGTAGGCTCCAGGAGGCATGTAGGCCACAGTCCATTGCCCCGCAACGTCCATGGCATCGGTTTGATATTTCAACTGGTTGTTGGACTTGGTTACATTGTAGGGGATGACTGTATCGATTTGTTTCTGCATGTCGGCGATCAATTCGTCAGGGTCGCGGTATGTTTCTTGGGGTAAGGCGAGACGGTTGTCGAACACATTCTGCTTGTGAACCATGGCCCAACTGTAACGTTGGTAGTCTTTAAGGATCCACTCATAAGTGTTCCACCCCGTGCTGTTTGTGGTGGACAGACTGTTTGCGCTATAAGGGTTGTGCAAAGCTATGTCGGCCACGGTCGGTTTCCATTCGACAATGCCAAATTCTCCTAGAGGAGAATCAGATGCTAATTTGTGATGCAGAGTGGGTAGGCTGATGACTTGGGCCGCCATTTCTACACTGCCGGCTTCCACATCGTATTCGGAAGGCAACTCGCTCTTGAATGCATACGCTGTATTGTTGGGATGTGTATGGCGATTGTCCTTGTTGGAGATGACGATTACCTTTCCTGGAGAAGACATGCCTGTACGACGCTGTAAGTGTATAGCGACCACAGTACGTCCAGCGTCGAACGTTAAAGGAGTCCCGCTTTGATCTTTGAGAGTAATATGTATTTTCTTCAGATATCCTGTGGTTAATGGGTGGTACACACCATGGAGAGGCTCTTTATAAACAATGCCTTCGCGGTACCCTATACCGTAGGGTGTGGCGGGTTTTTCTTCTTTACTAGCGGGCACATAGCCGATCAGCGGTTCTAACTTTCCATGAATGAGCGAGGGTTGAACCATGTCGGCATACACGGCAATTGTGTGCGGTCCGGAGTCGGCTTTTAATCGAGGCGCTGTGATGTGCCCGTTCACCCTATGACCTATGTAGAGGGGGTTATTTTTAGGTCGACGGTGCTTATTTACAGTATGGTTGGTGGCATACGCCGGTAAATTGAAAGGGTTACCCCCTGTGACATTAAAGTCGATCTCATTGTCTTTGATAAACGAATACGTAGTCCACAAATCTTTACTAATTTTGCCAGCCAGTTCGACGAGGCGTAAATGTAGAACCCGTTCCAATCCTAAGACTTTAGTTAAGTCTTTAGAAAATACTACTGCATCGTCCATGTACTGTCGATGCGTGTCCCAATGCAGTGTGACTTGGTGTGTATTTTCATCAAACGTCAAATTCAAGTAACGTTCTGGGTAGCGACGTTCATTTTTTTTTTTCAAGGGACCATTCTGAATGTAGTCCACAAGCTCTCTCATCGTAGAGAATCGTAATAAAGGTATCAGATACAACATCCGAATGTCTAAGAGGGCAGGCTCTCCTACTTGTGTTTCATAACCGATGAAATAATGAATGTCGTCTTCGATGAGAGGGTACGTCTTGTGAAATCGAAAGGCAGGCGTCATCATACAAGACAGTCGGGCGTACCAGAATTCAGGTGCTTTCAAGACGATAGGGTCGGTCACATCCACAACGTACTCTCCAGCATGATTGTTAGGATGCAACTCTAAGTTGGAGTCGCTAGGCAACCACACGGTCATGTGATCATCATCATGCAAAGAAACGGACATGATTTCAGACGAGATTGTTTTTTTACCCAGCTGTTGAATTTGTCAGGCCACCCGTACCACTTTACGTACAGCAACTGATTGGGACCTTTAGGACCTTGCCTTTTTATCACTTTATCGATTTTGAATGCTTGATCTTTTCTACTGACCACCCGCTGCATTTCTTGTTCGTAGAAACGACCCTGGAGTAACTCCCCGGCCGTATCTTGTAAACGGTACACTGGAGGACGTCCAGGCAAACGGGCCAGGATGGTGAAGATTTCTTCAGTCCAGTTAGGCTTGTAACCCTTCTGGAAAAGATGCGCAACTTTGCTGAGACGTACCGCATTGCCAGCTTTGAATTTGTATTGTAGCAATGAGGGACGTTTTAGAGCTTTGTCGTACATCCGATGCCACACCTGTTGATCGTTGGTGGTATCTACATCCACGGGACGCATACCTATCGTTCGATGCCATTTGTGATTGTACGCGTCAACCAATGAGGGTAAGACACGCCACCACGTGGCTGTGTGGTGTTTGTAAAAGTACCGCCACATCATCAATTTCAAGGTTCTATTGAAACGTTCTACGACCGCGGCCTTGTAGGGTGAATTGCTGGTGAAGAAATGAACGCCCTCTTGGTCGAAATAATCTTGTACAATACTATTCAAAAACATTTTTCCTTGGTCGGTCTGCATTTTGGTGGGTTTTCGTCCTGTGGCAAAAATAGTTTCAAAAGCTCTTTTCACTTCGGTGCCTGTTTTATTCTTGATAGGGATGACCCATGCAAATTTGGATAAGATATGAATACAACACATCATGTATTTGTATCCCTTGTTGTCGTGAGCCAAAGGTTGCATTTCGACAAGATCAGATTGCCACTGGTCATCGATCCCTTGAACGATCGTCTTTCCCGTGGGGAAACAACGTCTCACCGGTTTGTGCATAGTGTAGGTGGGTTGCGTCCGTAGCCAATGACGCACCTGCGATTTAGAAATCCGATAACTTCGTGCTGACCGGGTGAGAGCCTCGACTCCAGAATACGCTCCAGGATTGCGTGGGTTGTAGTACAAATCTTCTAACACGTTGGCCACACTACGGAATGCCTTCTCCTCTCCCTCCTTTTCTTTCTTGGAGGTTTTATTCTTCTACTTCTTTGTCGGTTTCTTTGGCTGTTGCTTCTTCTGTGTGGGTGGTATCGTCGAGCGTACCGTCGACGTGTTCCTCTTTCTTAGCTCCATAGGCATCGGTGTTCACTGCCACACGACCACCACAACAGGCAATCATGCACCGCAGCCTCTGACAAATGTCGCTTAAAGCAGGGTGCCGGATACTACTACTCATGTTGTGTACAACCGTGACGATTTATATCTTGATGACCGTAAGGTAACGTCCAATGATTGTCCAATAGCACCCGTTTATCGTACACCAGATTAAATACTTTTTCTTCGACGACCGTGTGAAGCGTGCGCCGATGTGTGTCACGACGTATCTTGGTAGGGTTGGTGACAATCTTTTTCTCGCAAACCCCCGTCACCAACTCCAACATCGTTTCAAAATTAACGAGTTGGGAAAAAGAGACATTCAAGCGAATTCCTTTACATTTGACATCAACTTTCCCTTGCCATGTTTTGTAAGCGTACGACTTTGGACCTGTGGACACAAATTGAACAATGTGATCCTCCACTGGTAATTCAGAAGTCAAATCTCCAAGCCCGTTACTGAGAGGGGGGTTGTCTTCCCCAGGTCTCGTAACAAAAATGGCAGAGTCGGTATCGACGTACAAAAGTCGATCCCCCAGAAAATCCATCACGTTGTACAGCGTGAGACGTGCCAAGGAGGTCACAAAGGAGGCTGTGATGCAGTTCACTTGAAAATTTTCGCGTTGAAAGGCTTCTTGCGCAAAGTATTGTACTTGGGCGAGCCGATCGTTCAGCAGGACCACGTTAGACACCACCATGCTCTCATCAAAAATCAGGGCGAAGAAGCGTGCGGGATCGGACACGTATTCTGTGGTCATCGTATCCGGATTCTGGCCTAGTTTGCCCCACAAACTATTCAACAACAGCTTGAAAATGAATCGCAATCCGGGATTCTTTAAGATGACATCCGCATCCATTTGAATTCCCTCTTGATCCAAATAGGCTTGAATAAATTGACGTTTCTGCTCTTGTGTGTCACAGCCCGGTGGCCATCCTGAGGCTTCTTGTTTCTTTTTCAAGTTACGTCGGATGTATTCGGAGAACAAGTCCCGTCGTGTTTCAGGAAAGTGGTAGATTTCATGGATTTCCAAAATCCGATAACCCTTTTCGACGGCTTTCGTCAACTCCGGAGTCGTCCACACCCCTCTCAAGGCACGCTCCTCGCAGGAGTGGTGACACCGGATGCGTTGCTTCTGTCCTTGTTCCGCACAAGTCGCACACAACATAAACATCAACCTTCCACGGATTTTAGCCGGTAGCACCGGCAACTTTAGGTTTCTAGGGGGTAACACTTTCACTTTGTTGAGACCGTAGTACGCCGTTGTGATGTCATTTTCAAAGTGCTCCGTGATCACTTGAGGGTGCCCTACAGGGTGAGGGTAGTTATGATCATGCTTCACCATCATCACATAAGGATAGAGTGACGTAAAATCATAGTAGTGAATCTTCTCTCCTGGCTTGACGGAGTACAACAAACAGAATGCCTCCACACGACCCCCAAACAAAGCCTCGCGTTCTTTCAAGGGCTCAAATCGTGTGATCCAAGTCGGAAATGTGTAATGTTTTTTTTCCAACTGTACCAACTTTGGGGTCACATCATGCTCCCAAATCTCGGTGACCATGAACCCCGCCTTTCTCAAAGCCTGAGTTCGTTCCTCGGTGCGCGTTCTTAAATCTTGCATACGGCAGCGTGTTAAGGGTTGTAGGTGTCGGGCGAATAATGCTTTTCGCACCCATGAAATAGGCAGCCATGGACTTGAACTACCTCGTTTGACTCGGCATGGTAACCGTCAACCTTAGCTCCTAGCAAAACAGCCTCCCCATTCCAAGATGATGCTTTGCGATAATACTTTCCGGACTCTTGCTCCATGAGATGCAATTGTTTTAGAGCCATCACCGATTGCACATCGTTACCGCGGTAGCCTAAAGGTGGAATGATACCGATAGAACGTTCGGGAAGAAAGTGTTTCAAGTACGTACGTAAACAGGTGGATGCAATGGTGCAGCAGTCGGTGAAAGGATCGACTTCAAATTCTTTCACAAATGTATTTCGAAAGGACAAACACCCCAGCATCAAAACTACCGTATCTTGGATGCAATACTCGCGCATGTCCTTCTGAAAGTCAAATACGCACATAGCCTTCACGTCGTTTTTGAGTATGCCACTCGGTCAATTCAGCAGCTTTCGTCTTATCCAGGGTGGCAATACCATAATGTTTCCACACCGGTACGGTTGAAGAAAATGGGGAAAAGCGTCTTCGATTGTGGTAAATCAAAGGTTTTTCCAAAGGCACTTAAAGGGATAGGAAGAAAACAAACGCTGTCTTTGAAACAAATGTTCAAGTCTTTTAAATGAAGATAGATTGTCTTGGCTCCTTGATAGATTACTGTTGGACGACATCCGTTGTCGATCAGATACTGTAGAATTGGGTAGGAGTCATTACCCTTGAAATTATGCGCCATCATGATGTAACCGGAATGGTCAGGAACCAACGCATACTCGCAAAATTCTCGAATGCTGTGTCCCACACGTTGACGCACGCCGCACTGGGAACAAGGGAAATCCACAGGATCGTCTTGACAGAGTTCACACACTTTAATAGAGACAAACAAATTGACAACATGATACTCTTCGAAAGGCATGGTCTCAAAGTCAAAAAACAGGTAACGAAATCGGTCTTTAGGCCCTTGCGTCGGTAAATTTTCAAGAATAGCTATTTCATTCAAGTCGGTCATATTTTCTAAGGCTTCGAGCATCTCGGCATCCTGGGGTGGAGCCTTTTCCACATACCGTTGTATGTAGCACAAATGGTCTGCCTTGACCAAACATCCACAGCAACGACACTCATACTCCCCACAACGGTGGTCTTGTAATTGTCTCCACTTTCGTCCATTCTTACGGTATTTCATTTTCAACTTCATGTCCAGCGTTTTATGACACAGCTGACAACGTTGGTACCTGCGGCAGACACTATACGTATCGTGTTTTCGACGCACGGCCACCAAATGTTGGTTATAGCAGGAAGCTTTAGGAAAGGATCGATGACATACTTCACACACCCTCCAATCCTTTGTTTCCGTCTCCATACAATCCAGTGTTTTGCAATAACGACACATATTCAAGCAGGTATTGTGATTGGCAGGGTCTGAATATCCCTTATTACACCGTCTACAGAAATACGACTTGGCTAAAAATCCAGTCATGGACCGTATCACATCGTAATGTCCTGACCGCAAATAAAGATAAACATCGTACACTTCTTCTTCTAAATGTTCTTCTTCTTCTTCATTCATGACCCCTACAAATGTAATAGCATTCACTTCGCGATCAAACACTTTAATTCGAATCCTATCCTTTGCCAAGACTTGTTGAAACTTCATCAATTCAGGAATCCCGCAAGGCCCTGGTTTTACACCGGCTTCGTGATACAGGGCTAAGGCTTTTCTTTTCTCACCCGCAGGTCCACACATGTTACTACGACGTCGCCATTCTTTAGCCACCACCAGGGCTCGTCCACAACACAGTTCATCATCATCTTCCCCTTCACGTATAATCGATTTCTTCACTTCTATAAAATCCTGTTCTTGAATAGCGTAACATTGGATACTCCTGTGATTCTTACCACTCACTAAAGTCTTTACGATGCCGCGGTCTACCTTACATCGGTGCCTCACCATTCGACGTGCGTGCTTCGAAAAAACAAAAACAAACAAACACAAGACACAAAATTCATAAGGATCTTCATGTTTCAGATGTTGTGGTATACGCAATAAGTGAAATACACCTTGACAATGATATAAATACATCACAGGCTCGTCCCCGGTCACTCCTAACCCTATGAAAGAAGGATCATCGTGGTTCTCATTACTTAAAATCACCAGTCTCACACCCCATTCACGCATCATATAAATGTTTAATTGACTCGCTTTTCTGCACCAACCCTCTACCACTTCGGAACCTGTATCCGCATAGCGTCTCGACACAACGCTTTCAAAACCCACCATTTGAGGTATCATTTCACGATCGTCCGACTCGTTAAAAGGGTTCCCTGTTTGCATCACTCTCAAGGCCTGGTTCATTTAACGGAAAATAGATTTACGTTAAAAAACGTTTTCGGACAGAAATAACAGTTTAAACAAAATCTAATTACACGATAATACTAATATCAACTTCCTTAAATTTGTTAAGTGGATGGTTGTCGTATCACGTGATTGATGACGTCATAATTATATAAAATCGTTTAAGTGAAATGCGGCTGCGAGGATAACATATGAATATAAAGTAATCCTGCTAAAACATTACTCCTCCCGCAGTGTTTCAGACCACGCGTAGAAAACATGACTATCATGTAAAGATAAGGAGATATTAAGGATACAAAAAGTACGTGACCTATTTTGCACATTTTCACCTTAATTGCTCTTTAACGAAATATTGTAGTCATCATCCTAGCTGTTTTAAACTCGGAGCCGCATTTTTGATTTACTGATTTCGTGTTCTAAGTCACGTGACAGACCACGTGACACGTTTTACTACACAAAAGCCACTTAAGGTAGTCAAGAATGGCGATACCTATTATCGTGAGAAACTTGGTGTACTTGCCATATTCAGCTGTGCCGATATAAGGAAAACAGTTTTTACCCGAAATTTGACTCCTGAACCAGGCCTTAACATGCTTGAGCTCTTCTCCCTTGTACAACAGCTTCGTACAAACTATGCTCATCCGTATATATTCTACTTAAAGTCATAGATTGTTTTTTATGCAGCTTACCGAGCCATGTGGAGATATCACTTTGTTTGGCTGCACTGAACTGCTTCCGAGCCAATCGTCCATTTTTTCCACCTCCTTTAGGGTTCTTCACATGACTCAGAGTCACATCCAGTTGACCATCCAATAAAAACTCATTGGTGGATTGCATAACCGTGGCTATTTGATCCATCATACGTTCGGCGTTCACTTCATAAGCGTACAGGTAGGGAAAGGTGATATTATTATTTAAACCGGTCCCATTGACAGACAATTGAATGCGATCCTCTTCTTCCATACCACCATCTTCTTTCACATGATCGATAATTTTTTCTTTCTTTATGCGCTTTTTTTATAGCTTGAGCCGCATCCATCGTGGGTTTGATATGAATGTTGGCTTTGTAAAACCCCTTGCTGGTACGAAATAATTTACTCCGCTTGCCATCCACTTTAAATACTTCAAAAATATCGCCCTCGTCATCTTCTTCTTCTTGTTCCTCGGTTTCCACGCTGGGGGGTGTTTTATTTTATTTTATTTTCTCCCACGCCCCGTCTGGTGTGGACAAGGCGAAGGAGTGTAGATACTTTCCATCAGAACGTCCACGGCGGATCGGCATTCCCCCATTTGAAAACGCCGAGCCGCTTCATCTGCCTTTTCTTTTTCCTCTCTGGTGATCCCGCTTAACCTTGTATTCTCCGGAATCAATTTAGAATTTAAAAATTCTTCTTCCAAATCCGATTCAGAATTCCCACCCTCTTCTTTTACTTCTATTTCTACTTCTTGTTCTAGTCCTCCTTCTTCTAAAGCCTTTTCATAAACGGCCATCATCACCGCGGCACTAGACATAGGATGTTCCCTTAAAAGCCTTGTATCCAAATCCTACTCCACGGTCACGCCATCCACAACATGCAAATTATCCATCCATGAATCTTGCTGTGTAGACAGAGGCGAGCCAAACTCCGATTCAGAATTCCCACCCTCTTCTTCTACTTCTATTTCTACTTCTTGTTCTAGTCCTTCTTCTTCTAAACCCTTTTCATAAACGGCCATCATCACCGCGGCACTAGACATAGGATTTTCCCTTAAAAGCCTTGTATTCAAATCCTCCTCCACGGTCACGCCATCCACAACATGCAAATTATCCATCCATGAATCTTGCTGTGTAGACAGAGGCGAGCCTATGGAATCATAGCTAGGTGAGGGTGCTAAAGGCGAAAAAATCGCTATATCTTCGTCATCCTGTTTGTCCTCTCCTCTTCTTCAGAATCGTACCATTCCCCATCATACTCACAGCGCACGCCAATTCGTAAGCTTCGCACACACGTACCAAATCATCGTCACTATCAGCCATCTTGTTTTGTTTTTCACCGCTGCCACGAAGCCTAGGGCCAACTCTTTAAAGGTTTTAAATCTGTGCTCTTTCCAGGACCACGGTAAAGTGACTAAAAATCGCGCACTTTTCCTTCTTTTAAACCAACCGGACACGTGATAGGAAATTCGTCACAATCTGATCTGAAATAATAAGCCTCGAGATTCCCACCAATCGTATGGGGGGATCGTTACAAATTAAATATGATATCATACATGGGAGCCCTGAAATGGCGGGAAGCCGCCCCAATCGTATAAGGTGACCGTTACAAAATCAAACCGTAAACGGCGGGAATCCTGATCCCCCAATCGTATGAGGTGATCGTTACAAATTAAATATGATGTCATTAATAAACAATGAAACCCTAAAAATATAATCTAGGCGTGGAGGTGGGGGGGTCCCCTAGGTCATGATTTAAAACAATAGGGAAGGGGTACCCCCTCCCCCACAATTTTGTAATTTAGCTTAATTTATGTAGATGCCATTGAAACTATATATACCACAAGCCACCACCCTGACCTCACACCACAATTCGAGTCGGTACACCGCTTAGAGAAAAATCAAGCAAGGAACCTGCACTCCAACCTCACACCACAAATCGAGTCGCTACACCGCTTAGAGAAAAATCAAGAAAGGAGCCAGCAGGCAGCACCTCAACCTCACACCACAAATCGAGTCGCTACACCGCTTAGAAAAAATCAAGAAAGGAACCTCACACCAAGTTCAAGTAAGTTTAATCATGCAAGTTCTTTTTCAAACCCGTGAACACCTTCGGCTCTTATTTATGGAACCAAAAGCCCAAAAGCCACTTATGCTGATGTATGTCAGGAGATTGCATGGGCTTTAGGAAAACCAGAGTTGCCCACTCCCGTATTAATATTTCGTTGACCGATCCCTTCGCGTTCTTCACGACTGGGTCCTGGGTGGATAATTCAACCTTCACTACGGTATAGCGTCGACAGTTGGGATAAAACACACCAACCCTATTTGAATCCCTCCATTGACTGCCGTCAACAGTGTTAATATTATAGCGTTGAATTCAGAACTATCGGTCACGCCGCCACAGCTTCGTGTCCATATCTATTACTAGTCGTAGCTATCGCTAAAGTGCCAACGAAAACAAAAACCCAGAAAAATTGCCTCCGCCTGATCTGAATATAATACGCTGATAAATGAAAATAGCAATAGTTATAGTTTGTTTACATTTTAATAAATCACGATGGAACACTTTGTAACTGTGCATTAGAAAACTCAACGATATATTTCACTTCATAGTTATTTCTGACATTTTACTCTTATGGCACTTTGAGAATAGATAAAGTACAGTGCCTTGCAGCATATAACAGCGAGGCGATTGAGGGAGAGCAGAAGAATTTAGAGCTGTAGAATAAGAAATATGGTTAGAACCTAGAGGATACGGAGTGCTCGACACTGAATTTTAGTGCTCCAGACTGGGCTTATTGGGGTTGGCATTGTTGTTGTACCTAAGAAACAAGAGAAAACAAAGGGTTTATCATGTTTATCGTATTTATTGAAATCATTGGGGATAACGAAAGATGCACAGCATATAAATGATTGTTGATCAAACTACGATACAGTTGTAACAGAACTTTAATTTTATGAATTGAACTGTATGTCTTCGGTACTGTACGAGAGGTTTGACTAAACTGGCACTGTTTGCTCGATTTTGAACCAAATGGTTCGATTATTCGTGGCTTGGTAGCCGATTGAGAACGCGCTGGTTCTGGCACTTTTGTTTATGGCAGATTTCAGTACGCTTTCTCGGTTTAGAACACGCTGGTTTAAGCTCGCTAGCAGCGGAATATTTGTTGTTTGATTATCGGCACGCTGGCCAGTTCAGTATTGGTGATCTAATTTGCTTTCAAGATGCTGTTTTGCTTGTTGTTTCTACAATTTGTGGCTCGCTGGCCAGAATTTGTGGCTCGCTGGCCAGAACACGCTGGTTCAATGTTTGAGCGGCTTGCTCGATTTAGAACACGCTGGTTCAAATGTTTGAGCACTTTCGCTCGATCTAGAACACGCTGGTTCAAAAATAAAGCAAGAGCACTGTACTCCACTAAAGTCCACACAGTTGAAATACCACAAAAAGAACGCAAACAAGCGTTTAAAATGGTATATTTTTACTCACCTAAAACTCCTCGAGCTGTCTGAGAGAAATACGACCTCGCCTCGACCTCGCGCTCTCTCTTCGGGAAATCACATGGACCATGACGTCACACGCAAAAACTCGCGCTGTGATTGGTTTTATTTCCTTCTATTGTTACATTACAATTTTCGATCGAGATTTTTTCTGCCTGCAAAATACCTCGTGTGCCTCGTACGCGCATCGGCTCTATAATGCTGCCGCCTCGCGATCCTCGCCTCTTGGCTCGGATCGCTCGTTGGCAATAATTATGACGGGATTTATCCCTCTCCCCACACTCACATCATTGCTAAAGTTCGTCCACTGGACTTTATTGGAATCTAAACTAATTCTATTCTGTTCTGTTCTTAGACTATGGCAACTGCATCTCAACCGAAACGACTCAAGACCACCTTGAGAGAATCGCTCAAAATCACAGAGAATACGCCTTACAATGAAGAACTCTGCCGTGTGTTGAACGCAATGGTGAGAGTTCATCGTCCACTCGAACCGGACCATGAGTTCCTGGAACAGCAAAAAAAATCGTACAGGATATCGTTAAAAGCTACATGTCCTCGTCCAGTTACTGGAATGACTTTCACAGAATCATGAATCTCTCGCTAATGATCAGAAACATTCTTCGCCCGATAGAACTTCGAGAAGCAATTGACCTATATCATTATGACGTCAAATCAAAACAATCTATTGTTTAAACGCTAAGGATCACGGTCGTGGGAGGGGGACAAAACAGCAACAACACAAAGGAAATAGCTATCAAATGCATTTTGTAGAACGTAGAATAGCGGTAACAGCCACCAAATACGGTAAATATTGTGGGATAAACATTGATATGGCTGATATCTGGAAACCAGACAATTCGAAGTTAAATTTTCCTCAGCAGAGCAGATTTAGTTCAAAATTCTATTGTTCAAGTCGATTCTGTCCCCCTCATAAACAAGCCGTGACGTCATAATGATATAGGGTAATTGGCAGAAGTATTATGACTGATTATATCACATCCCATATTACGAAACACCGCCGAGCGTTTCTGCCAACACTCCTATTACTGCAAGACGTAAATTCAAACTTTGGGTGTTTTGCTCATATCAATGAACGCCCGCTTGCCGGACAGTTAAGGTATGTGCCATACTATGTGACTACATTACAAGAACTTTGTATAAACACAAACTATCCCTGTCAACCTTGTAGATCGCACTCTGTAGCAAAAATCTCGGTTAAGATACTTTCCATAGTTTACAATGTAGGTCCGTGTTTCAATAATAACTGTTCTTTTCAATACATTTATCCTAGCTTTCCCAGCCGAGAAATTTTATTAGCCTATGCTAGCTTTATTCCATCAATCAATTATTTTCCTGATTTAAGATCGAATCGTCGACTTCAAGGTCAACAGAAATTGTTTGCTATTATGCGACATCTCTCACTATGTAAACATTGCCTAAGATTTAATACTCGTGAACTATTGGGGGATGAACTTGTCGTCTCTCATTACACAACCCTGTAATTAAAAACAACTTGTTTTGTATTTTATTTCTTTAGGATAGACCTGATGAGAAATATTTATAATGCAAGCTGTCGGTGTAATTTCTGCCTCCTACGATGGCAAGAATATTTTAGCCCAGATCAAAACTGTGATCATCATAACCCCACACGACGATAATCCTCTATTCTTTCAATCTTTTTCTCTTATCATTGTACCCATGCTAAAAATTAGACCGGATCATATGGATGTTAATTTCTGGAGGCATTTTAATTTTCACGATAGAAATTACATGAGCAGATTTATTGCTAGTATTGTGAAAGCTAGAACGACCCAGGCGAGTATTACGTATTTTTTAATTCGTCATCGTATTCGTCAGCGCATGCGGTAAGTTATTAATTTGTGCCTTTTAAAAATAACACTATTTATTTATTTTATTTTTCTATCCTACAGAGGAACCGCGACATCTCAATGGTGCCGTGATTGCGGAGCCTGGAATGTAAAATGTTATAGCACCTCTCTTTCTACCACCCTATCTAAAAATCTTTGCTCATGTCATTTCTGTGAATATTGGGCCTATCAGAATCAGTTTTTCTCGAGTTTCCCTAGAATCATAAATGTCTTATCGCGTTTTGTGACACATTGGGAAGTCTGTAAGCATGCATACCCCAACCCACTCTGTTTTTTCTTCTTCTTCGCGTTTCATTATTCGTGAACCCTGCTAGCAGAGGTTATTTTCTCTTACCCTCTCTCCAGTTCCACTAACGAGGGAGAAAGTAACCTCTGAGTTGTGTCTGATGTTTATACTAACTTGTATTAAGTTTTTGGAGGTAAGTCACATGACTAACCGGTTTAAAAACCGGTTTCTCGAGATCGACGTCATACGCACATGACCTGCTGATACTATTAAAACACTGCCCAGTCTAGAATCTGCAGTTTCAAGATGTCATCTGTTTTTGGAGTGAACATGAGCGTGAGCGAGTTCGAAGTAGCGTTAAAAGCAGCTGTGTCAAACCTCAAGGAAAGCAACATTACTCTCGACGAAGGAAATATATTTTATTTTTCCCACGCCTTCTCTTGCCGTTAACAATAGGAAATCTACAATGTTTACTGTCTCGTTTTTCTCGGCCAATGGAAATCCAGATACCGTGGCGCATGCTCAACAGAAAACCGTTCGGATAGTGGCAGAGGTTACTTTCTCCCTCGTTAGTGGAGCTGGAGAGAGGGTAAGAGAAAAGAACCTCTGCTAGCAGGGTTTTATTCGTGTCACACCGCATGATGAATTAGAAACCTACCTTACCATTCTTTTCCGGCGAAACTTCGCCATTTTGAGCCACCCCTATTTGACCCTTGGTCTTATTTTAGTGCCCCTTCGGCTATGTTCTATTATTTCAAAGACACCAGCGATGGAAATAGTTTTGCCATTTCATAAAATTTTATTTTTATTATTATTATAAGTTATACATTTCAAGTGACAACTATTGTCTAATATTATTACTTTCACATTTCAAGTGACAACAATTTCGAGTGACAACTATTGTCTAATATTATTACTTGCACATTTCAAGTGACAAATATTTCCAGTGACAACTAATGTCCAATAATAATAATGGCATTAAGCTGGGTGGTGTGCTGGCTGACTGACTGGCTGGCTTGTGTAATTTCCTTTTTTGATTTTTCTCTAAGTGGTGTGTTCACGATATGTAAATATAAAACATGGTCGAGTCAATGTAATATAGGCTAATAAAAAAACATGGATCAAGTCAATATACTAGAATGTCTCAAGTCACTGTTCACTGCCCCATAGGGGCGTAGGTAGGTGTAGCCTGGGGGAGTGTAAGCTGCTGCGGGGCATAGTAGGATGGGGGTGCCAAGGTATAAGGGGCCCTCGAGGGAACTGTCACAGGGCGTTCGGGAACATAATTAGGTTGGAGCCCTTCCACGTGATACTGGTACTCGGTCACGGTTGATTGTGGACCTCCTGCAGACTCCTCGTCCAACCAAATGAAGTCACATGTCTCATTGGGGGGTGGGGCAGTACAACTTTGGTACATGCGGTTAGGATTTTTCTCGGAATGTGATATGCCTGTCTTCAATACCAGGTTGTGTTTGCTACATTTCTCCATCACGTCTCTTACCACCAGATCCGGCTTGCAGTTAGGTTTGACCATCTGGATCAGACTTAACCACCAGCGCTCTAGGCGTTTTGCATCTTCGTGACGGTTGGCGTAAAAGGCGCATTGGTATTTATCTTTTGTGTCCCTTCCACATCGGTAAACGATTGTCGTACTGCCATCGCGCGCTTTCACATTCACAGCCTTTGCCTCTACCAAGCCTGTTCCACTCATAGTAACCATCCAACAAAAACAATGAACTTTTGACGGCACACCTTCCATGTTTCAAAACTGATCAGAAGTAATTTCACTACGGTTGTACAGTTCTATTTATGATAGGCAACACTTATGTGTAGGAAGTACGTCATCGTTACAAGGTTTTGGACGGGTGTTCATCCGCGTGTCGGATGTGCGTCACAGTCCCTACATGTTTTTCAAAGAGGCGCTATTTTTTCGCTTTGTTTTACCACCCCAAAGCCGCGCCGCGCGCCTCTGACGCGTTTCCGCCGCTTTTTGATCCACCCCCACCGTCCCTTGCGCTTCCAAGACCTTTTCCCCGTTTTGCCTATGACGTATTTCCGGAATGACGTCATTTATTGAGCCCTCGCTGCAAAAACCGCTGATGACGTCAGAGGTCACATTTTACCGGAAGTAAAATTACCTAGGCTGACATCATCGGGGTCAACACCTTGACCTTATTGACGTCATTTCTTTTGTTCTTTGCTTCATTTGCATAAAAGTACCCCTTTAGTACCCCTGCACCCAACTACCCCTACCTTACTACTCTTCACCTTCCCCTTTTATTGTCCCCCGCTCCCCGTTTCATGTTTCTGGATCGTTATACTCGCTCGTTACCACAATTCTAGAAGATTTCAGGCAATTACAGGCATTCAAGGGCATAATAATTAAACTTCCGGTTCAGAGCCTCGTTTTCATGTCAATCCAACACTGGACTTCGAAGAAAGTCGATTTTGAGGATGTTCCCCAAAATATATTCATGTAGACTTTTAGTAGTTGTTCTAGACGGTATTCCAGATTATATATATTATGCAGAAAAACCTTCTGTTGCAATTAGTGGTAGGTCTATCAGTATAAGGGCATCCTGCTTGCTTTTTGGAAGGCATAAGGCCAACAACTGATGGTATTATGGAGTCGTGTGTGGAAAAACGTTTCTCAATAAACGTAAACATTGGTATATGAAATAAATTTAATATGCGCTAGCTTTCCCCACACTACCCCCACACCGTCGTTACGGGCGAATGAGCACTTGTCATGTGTTTATTGATCTGCTGTCAATCAAACGGAACCTTTTACTTCCGGTTAAAACTTCCTTTTGGTATTTCTCCGTCAACATTAATTTTTATTGAACGGAGTTTTTGGTATACGAGACACTACTAGCTATTATGGCTCCTGTTTATTCATTATTTAATTTTAGCTATCTACTTTACTCATTTATTTATTATTTCTGTAATTATTTTCTTTTTGATAGTACCACCTCGGTTTGTAAATACGCATAGCTGCACCGAGTAATAAACAGAAATAGAAATTGTGATTTACTAAATAGCACAAAAAACAGTAAAACAAAACTGCTTTTTTTTTTTTACATTTGGCGCCCCATACTCACGTTGATATGATTGGTTTACGAATAAATAATCTATTTCGCGTTGATCGTAAGCTTGGGCTACCTGTGGTACAGTAAATCCGCGGAGGGATGAGTTCCACTTCTTCGAACGTTTCCCGCCGGACCAAGTCCATGTAAAGTGTATCATACTTTCATAGCTTTCTAACTCAAAGCATGTGCAGCTTTGCAGCAACTAGAAGTAGAAGTCACGTACTTGACGGTGGAAATACCGTGTGACCGGTTTGTGTGATTGTGCAGCGTGAACTTTTTTTAGTTATACTTCTGAAAACATCATTATAAAGCTTGCTGTGAGTGTGACAACAGTCAACATGGATGAATGTGTAGCATACACAATACACGGGATCAAGTTGAAGTTTCCTTGCAAAGCGTATCCAACGCAATTGTCCATGATGGATAAGGTGAGTTCATGCAGACTTCAGTTCACGTGATATGCACCCGGTTATTTTATCTGCAAAAAGATATAACAGGAGACATTTGCCTTATCAGTTTTGGTGTCATATATATGCTAATTATTTACGTTTTTACTCAGCTGATAGCCATATTTATTTGATTAATACCATAGAGGACAAATTAATCCCTAATTTCAACTTGAAATTTCACGCGTAATTTGTAATTTCACATGTCAAACGCCGCCTACGCGCGCTTAAAATGTTTTTCAGGATCGTAATTTACCCTCGCTCATAAATTACATAATATTAATTGGTAATCAAATAGTGACTCGTGAAATTTTGACAAACACGTGTGAAAATTCATACCTAATTTCACTCGTCCCCATTTGATTACCTATACTAATACCATAGAGGACAAATTAATCCCTAATTTCAACTTGAAATTTCACACGTAATTTGTAATTTCAAACGCCGCCCATGCGCGCTTAAAATGTTTTTCTGGATCGTAATTTGCCCTCTCTCCATATTAATATTAATTGGTAATCAAATAGTGACTTGTGAATTATGGATAAATTTCATTTGTGTTTGTCAAAACCTGCGTAATTTCCCTTGCCGGAGCGGCTTGGAAAATCACCTCGATTTTGACAAACACGAGTGAAATTTATCCCTAATTTCACTCATCCCCATTTGATTACATTGTATCTACATGTACATTGTATACTAATAGTAATACACTGTGCTAACAACTGTTAGTATAAACCTACTTGTGGAATATTACAAATCCTGCATTCTGATTGGCTACCCTAATATAGGTCTATTTGTGATAGCTAGCCCATGATAGAGAAAAACCACATGCATTTTCATAAAATTATATTTTTTCAACTTCAATTGATTCTTTCTATTATTTTCTACTGTCCAACTAGTTAGTTTATATACTAAAACAATTAAACCTCTTGCCCTTGTGGGCTACAAGTTAAATACATGTAGCCTATTCGGCTGCACCTCATGGGCTATTGACTCGTAACTTTGTTAAATTGTTAAATATATCTAAACGTGGGCATGAATTATTGATGTCAATTGATTTTTATCGATTTTAATATTGATCACTCTTATAATCTTAGGCATGTATTTATTTGCTACGTACCTGTCGACATTAAAAAGGATTTATAATTTTTGGTACTACATGTATCTCTACTCGGTTTGACTGTGAGAGAGAATGCTAGTGTGCCAATCATACAAGGAATTCAGCCGCTGACTGGGCTAAATTTGACATCGCCACACAACACTGAAAATTGGAAGATTTAAAAACAGGAATGGAACATTACTTAATGCAATTGTCACACTGCTAGAAAAACAGACTGAAGAACTGGGGTGGGGGTACTCCCTTATATGGTATACGGGTATGTGCCACACTATAGCATATCGTTTTTGAGCTCCGCTGTCTGGGATAGGGTATCTAATTTGCCCTTTTGGTCTGGGATAGGGTATCTATTTTGGTCTGGGATAGGGTACCCATTTCGATCTGGGAAAGGGTATGGTTTTTGCCAATCACGCTTGAGAGCATTATTCACAACAGACTACAACTTTTCCAAATCCAGTAAGATACCTGCAACAACTCGGACGTACTCTATCTGTGTTCTATTTAATTGTCAATGTGGCAGATCGAGTAAACATTACAAGGACTGTTTTTAATTCACTTTGAAAATAATCTTTTTAATATCATATCAATGTGTTAGATTGCATGTGTAAACATTACAAAGTTCTTTTATATTTACCGGATCTTTAAAAGCCATACTTGCTTGTAGTTTAATGGCTCTCGGATATGGTATTGATTTTCTAGCTTATAAGGTCTGGGGTACTAGGGTATGGAAATTTTCCTTTTTAGGTGTGGGATAGGGTCAGGGCTTTGAGGTCACCACAGCATACACTGTACCCATATCCAAACATTTCCAGAGTACTCCCTCCTCCCCCCAACAGGACTGAAGAAAAGAACACTGACCGAGTCGGTCTTTTTCATTATTCGATAGGCCCAGATGCCATAAAGACTTATAAGAGCTTTGATTTTAATAAGTCCAGAGAACAAGTGCAAACTCACCAAGATTTATATAGAGGACGTATATAGATGTACATTTTCAACAGTCATGCTCAGAAGGACGGAGAAACTGTTTCAAGACAAATATGTAGCCGAACCAGATACTGGCCCAAACATGCAACTACTGTGCATTCTTGTATGCCTTGCATAAGACAGGATTGTTCTAGGTGTTAGCTGACAGTTATGGGCAGGAACAGGCACAAATGTCCCTTATGACAATCAAAGGTAATTCTTTGGACATGTACATGTACATGTAAATTGATATCTGCTGGAGTGCCTCGAGTGACCAGATGTACATGTAGTCCATGGATCACGGCAATAGAAACAAGACAAAAAGTTAAATCAGCTAGGAAAAGGGTAAAAAATAGTGGAGAAGCCATGCATAAACAAAGTGAACCACCCAGAAGAAGTAACCTGAAAATGCATGACAGAACACAAAGCATGCGATTATTGAGATTAAGACTTTAATTATATGCTTCATCCTTACTTCACTATTGTGCATGTGATCTTACCACCACAAATAATACTGTAATTGACCAATGGTATTTTAATCTTCCCCTCACTTGTGAAGGATTGCCAATAATAATCGATTGATCAGGCATTGAACAAATTGTGACTCGATTTTTATTAATTACCAATAGTAATTATCAATATTAACCAGCTAATTATATTGATTAAAATCAGTTCATTGATTAGCTTTCGAATCATCGATTTTTATCGATTGTTACGCTGGGCTATACATACATGTAGAGTTTAAATTACATGTAGCATTGTCTCAAATTATTAACAATACCATTTTTTATTCGCCATGCCTGCTATAAGAACAATACAGGCACTTTAATAGTTATGACTGGCTGCATTTGCACATTTAGCACTTTTGCACCTGCACATGCATGTGAATTATTACTTTGACACTAGCACAATCGACAGTATACAGTTTCATGAACCTATATAATGTCTCCATCAATTCCAAACCTGCCCATCCACCCACCCCCCCCCCCCCCCCCCCCCCCCCCCCCCCCCCCCTTCCGGCATTTGTGGGGCATTTGTTGACATTTTAAAATCAGATTCAAAGCATTGCTAATGCCCCACCGTGGGGTCAGCTAAATGACATGTATGCTAACCATGGGGCACTTTGGAACGCGTGCAGTCTTATAAATGTTGATGTAAAATTTGCCATTTTGACTCTGACCAATTCGGCTCAGCCCCCAATTTTTCTTTGCTGGCAAATTCCCCACCATCAGGATAGAAACTCAGTCAAATGCCCGATTTACAATGTATGCACAGGCAGGTTTGGAATTGATAGAGACATATTACATGTACATGTACTGTAGTACCATTATATCCCGTATGGAGAACAACTACTTATTAATTTATGTTTTAATTATTTAATTATTGTTTATAATAAATTACTTAAACTCCCAGTATTAAGCGTAGTCCACACGAGCACGTTTTCCTTGACAAGTTTTATTTGCTTATGTAGACAACGAAAAATGACAAGTTTTTCCTTGACAAGTCTCCTTGTTGAAAAACTGGCATGCCAGTTATTGAACATTTAGGCAACTTGTCAAGGAAAACTTGTCAAGGAAAACTTGCTCGTGTGAACTACGCATAAGTGAAAACTATTTGGGGTAAATTCATCTACATTGTAAGTACATGTATATATAATAATAATAATAATAAGTCTTTATTAACAAATACTAGCAACAGACGTGCGAGTTTACAAATATGCTAAAAATAGTTTTAAAAAGTATATAAATTCTAATAATTAATTATAATAATAATAAAGAGAAAAATGTATAGTCTAAAGAAATGATTTAAAATGTTTTATAAATATTTTGCGTATCCACTACAGAAATGAACATGATAAAATTAAATAAAGTTAAAAAGGCATCTATTAATGTAAGTTCATTTAAAACGTTCAGTACGGACACGAGGTAAAATAAAATTATGGCCACGGTCGCGTAACTGTCTTGTTCTCTTTTGCGGAAGTAGATCATAAAGGGGGTGATTAGGATTTAGAATAATTTTCTTCCAAAGTTTAAAGTCCCTTTCTCTAATGATGTCAGTAATTGGTACATATTTTGTTGTATAGCCAAATCTAATGGCTCTTCTACAAAATTTGTCGATACGACTTAGGTATTTATCCTCATAGGCGCAGGCCCATACCTCAATAGCATACTTAAATAAAGACATAATTAAACTTTCAAATAAAGTAGTAAGTTCTTGTGAATATTATTAATATAATATAATATAATATAATATTATTCATTTAGCAGTATGTTACTACCATTTGCATTGGCAAGCGTGTTTGTTCATTGTACTCATAACAGGCATAATTGCATGTACATGTATAATTAGAATCCCTCACGTCTAAATAAGATACATGTAACTTCAAAATGACAATAAATTCATGTTTACTCTTCTGGGCCCTGTTGTTGAAAGCAAGGGTAACTTTATCCCTGGGTTTAAGTGCTAAAATAAATCTTTAATTGTACATGTACATGTAATCTGTACAGTTTAACCTTGGGTTAGTGATTTAACCACGGGGTAGCACTTACCCTCCAAACAGGGTATACATAGAGATTACTTCATGGTTGGTGAGTGCCTACGATTTTTATTCACAACGAGTGAACAAAAATCGTACAAACAAACCAACCATGATGTAATTTGTTTATTATATACATGTACATTGTATGTACTGAGATTTACCCCAAAATAAATTGCCAAATAAAAATCGCGCGGCGAAATGAACGCAAACACCACAAAAAGTTGCGAACGCTTTTATTTCGAGCAAACTGAATGAAAAAAAAATTCTATCAACATTAAAGTTTTATTCAATAACTTGGAAGAAAGAGGCTGTTAATAGAAATGCTGAATTGACCTCCATGAATAACGGCGCCCGTGAAAAGTGACATCGCTTGCTGGTTATGTTGATAATCTGCTGCCGTGCTAGCTGAATGAATTTCAGTCGAGCATTCTGCAACTTGAGATGAATTCGTTTTCTCTAAAATATAAGCTATTCACATTCCCTGTCGTCAGTTCAATCAAAGTACGAGACATTTTTACCTGCTGTTTTTCAGAAACCACTGAATAATTTGTGACACTTTGAAGATTTTAATTCTTGATGTTAATTCTTTACATCCATGGACCCCGAAGTGGACTGTGTTGTTGAACCAAACTGTATTCAATAGACACTCAGGAATTGACTTTCCTAACAATTCTTTCTCATACAGCAGTTTTACTTCGTCCTCTGTGAGGGGAACTGAAGCGTTTGGTTTACTACCTTTGCCTTTCTTCTTGAGATCTTTTTGTTTTGACTTTAAGGCCGCCGCTCATGCTTTTTCAAACTGGACGTCTTTCATAATGCTGTAGCCGTAATTCTTCTTCTTTAAATACCGTTCAAAACTGGCAATCATTACACGCAACGAATTGGGTTCATAATCTACGTTGTTTTCTTTCTTTCTTACTAGCTGTTATGATAAATTCGCTGATGAATGAATTGAGCTCACGTGGGGGAATTTCTTCTACAGGCCTTGACTCATCTTTTGACTTTTAGCGTCAAAAATTCTTTAAGCAAAGCGACATTCTGTTCAGTTTTCTTCTTGGTATTTTCATTTACTTGTCCTTCGATAAATTACTCTACTGAAGTTATATCTGTAAACCTTGAATTGCTCGAAAAAGACGCCATTATTCACTTTTTGCTTAGTGAAGCCGTCAGTGAAAAGCGGCAAAACCGATACGATTTTTGTCACTAGTGAAAATTTTTGTCTGCGGCCTCTGATTGGTCATACGATATTTTTCACTAGTGAGAAAAGTCGTCCGACCAATCACATTGCTTGTAGTCAGTAACGGATCATTTTTATTTGGCAATTTATTTTGGAGTAAATCTCAGTACGTAATTATAATAAATGTATATATACATGGTCAGATTTATTCACAAGGTGGCCATTCTTGACTGAGAACCATACATTTTGTGTACCACTGCCTTGCATTGAAGGGTTTCAGGATGAGTTTGTGTACACAAGAACAAAGGTATTTATTCTCCTGGATGTCTGCCATGTGAATAAGGTATATTAAATTGGCAAGAGAATGAAATCTGAATTATTTATTTAAAAAAATTAATGCATGCTTACAATATACATGCTTGAAGATACTCAGTGGGTAACTAAGTGATATATTTAATTTAAGATGCCATTTGAAAGTCATTTGGAAACTAGGAAGAATGGCATTTAATGTTTGTCAACATCTCATGTCGTTCCAGAGTTTTGGGAATATGCAAATTGTATGTGATGTCATAAGGCTGACATAGCCATGACAACCAATCACAAAATGAAGAAAATCTCTGCAAATAGTGGGTAAAACAATTGAAACTCTGCACATGTGTGGTACTAATCAGGAAACACACATCACTGTGGAAAAAAAATTGTATTTTATTACTCCTATAACAATTACATGATTTGAATAACAATTTTTTTTTACAATTTAACAGACAAAAATAAATATAACAGAAGAAAACAAAATACGAGTAGGAATCCAATCGGCATATAATAAATAGTTATTATTAATAAAAAAAAAATTCAGATACAATGTATATAATTTATTTTAAGGTGGCAGCCACAGTTCCTTTTTTGAGGCAGTAAGAGGTCCCCATTTTTTGAAGTGAATTTCAAGAGTATTTATTTTTCTCGCAATGAAGCGTTCAGTTTCATAGTTCATTTTAGTTTTAAGTAGAAAAGCGTTAATCAACAATTAAACAGAAGCTCATTCGTATAAAGTGTTTGATTTAAAATCTTGTATTGAAATTCACGTAATTTAGTATCAAGGGTAGATTTGAACGGCAGTGAATAAATAGCTTTCCATTCCTACGTAAAATTTTCAGTGTTATAGGTTCGTTTGTATTTGCCCATGGCTGTTGGCTCAGTCGCTTTCATTGAAACTATTTTGTTATAAATATTTCTTGATTTACATTTACTTATGACAAAAACTTCATTGACCATTCGCAAATAGAAAATGTTTGGATTGAAAACCTCTTCCAACGTATGGGTTGGATACGTTTCATGAGTTTTCACCATTCTTGTGGAATTGCATTTAAAAGACTCATAATTAGTAAAAACATGTCGATAGGTGACAGGTCAGATACAAAAGGTAGTCTGGTTACTTTAATGATCCCTTCACAGTCATAAAAATCTCTAATTCTATGCAGCCCACAGTCAATCAAACTTTGCTTACAAACCAACTTTTTGTCAATGCGTACAAATTTATTATTCCAGATAACTTGATTTGCTATTTCCTTCAATGTGGAAGGTTCGGCTATGTCCAAAGAAGACTGTGTTTGTATACATTCCATATAGAATCTTGGCAAGGAGAGGGGTAAAAATAATAATATTAATGTTTATTCAGGGTGCACCATTTACCGAAGTGTTTTACAAGGTGGCCCTGTAATGGCAACAATAAAATTATATATACATGTATATTTATAACTACATGTAAGTAATGTAGAATAAAATAGATAATTTCTAAGATTAATAATTTAAAATAATAAAAATATATTGATAATCTAAGAGCTTAAGTGAGCTTGACTTAATTTGAGTTTAAAAAGCAGTAATGAATTTACATTATTAAGATCGGAACCTTAAGGTCATTGAAATCTTTAGCAGCATGGTAAGTTAATGTATGTTTTTTCCAATTTGTCTTGACTGAGGGTAAGTGAATCTTAGACTTATTTCTAGTATTATATTGGTGGACATTACTATTAATTACTAAGTTGAAGTTAAAGTCAATAAAATTGTTCAAACATTTAAAAATATAAATACATTGATGTGCATGACGTCGTTTACATAACTGGTTCCAATTTAAAGACTCTAGAGCTTGTGTGGCAGATGAACTTAGTGGTTGGTTTAAGATAATTTGTGCTGCTTTATTTTGCTGGACTTGGAGAGCGTTCATTAGTGTTACATTGTTCTTATCCCCCCAGATTATGTCAGCATAATCAAATAATGGAAGGATAAGAGAGTTGTATAATGTTATGCGAGCATCAGTTGGGAGAAGGTGCTTGACTTTCCTTAGAAGACCTAGACGTTGGTTTATCTTGGACATGAGGTTCTCGATATGATCATTCCAAGACATGTCTTCGTTAAATGTCACACCCAGATATTTGAATGAGTTTTCACGTTCAAGAGGATGTCCGTCAATGGAGATTGATATGCCATTGAATGATTTAAGACGACGACTGCTGCCAAACAATAAACATTTCGATTTAATGCAATTGAGAGTGAGTAGATTTTGGCCAAGCCAGTTTGACACACATTTTAGGTAATAATAATTCCTAACGATGAACATAGAAATAATACAATCATTAAATAATTAATTAAATAATTAATGTTCGGTATCTAGCGCATAGTTAATGGCATAAAAACCAGCCTATCTTATGTAATTTCACCCAACTAAATGAAATTTTTGCGTTAACGCTCGCGCAAATGAAGTCCAGGGGGGGTTAAGGCGTTTTTTCTCGCTTTTTGCTTGGCCGAGCGGGGCCTGGGCAACTGGTTAACGTCAATTCTGTGTTTCGGTATTGAACGTGAAAACTTAGAAACCGATCAGTTTTGTCATGAATGACATTCCGGAGACATTTTGCCAACACAAATGGGTATAGTCCATTCCTAGGGGGAGTGGGGTAGGGAATAATTGTAATTTATAGCTTGGAGGTGTTAATGTTAGGTACGTTGCGCTATGTTAATGCGAATTAAAACAAGCCTATCATATGTAATTCCATTCAACTAGATTAAAATTTTGATGTAATATTCGCGCAAATGAGGTCCAGGGGGGGTTAAGCCATTTTGAAATTTTATTTTGGCTGTCATTTCCCCCCCTGAACATCAATGTTAACCAATTGAAGAAGACCCCCTGCAGTTTTCCATGGGTAACATTTTGGTGAAAACCCCATGTCTCTACAATGTTCCTTTCTACCCGTAAAAATCCATCGCCCTTTCCGTTTTGGCCGCAAAGCATGCTGGTACAGGTCCATTTGCTATTTCCGAGTCCAGAACTGGATTAAATAACGTTGCAGCGTTGAAATCATAGTTTTGGTAGTAAATACGACGAACACAACATATTGGTTGCAAATGTGGGGTAAGAAATGTGAACCTTGCAAAACTGAGGGGGGAGGGGTGGGAAATCCTATGCATTTCCTGTTAATAACGGTGCCCTCCCCATTAGAAATGGCTTGAATGAAGTTACAGCGCTAAAATCATAGTGTTGGTAGTAAACACGACGAACACAACATATTGGTTGCAAATGTGGGGTAAGAAATGCGAACCTTGCAAAACTGAGGTGGGAGGGGTGGAAAAGCATATGCATTACCTGTTAATAACGGTACTCTCCCCATTAGAACTGGCTTAAACATGAAATCATATCGGATTGATAGTAAACAAATAAATACGCACTCGATTACTTCGATAATCACGGGTTGATAGTAAACACCTTAATACGCACTCAAGTACTTCGATATCCACGGGGTTGATAGGAAACAAGTTAGGTGTCCATCTATTACCTTAAAACCTTGATTTCTTACATAACCCATCTATTAATGTCTCCCACATGGATGATTGAAGCCTCCAATTTGAGCTATAAATAGCGCCGCTGAAGGTAATATAATATGAGAACCTCATACGGGTGGACCGGTATGGGTGGGACTCTGCAGAGACTCTGCTCCCAATTCCTACCGCACCCGTGAGGGGGTAGGGGGAGCAGAGATGGGATCTCATTTTGCAGCTGTACACTTCGCTATGAATTTTCGTTTTATCCTATGTTATAACTAGATTGATCAGAACGCATTTCAAGTTGTGTTTTTGTCTTAAAAACCAAGCAGCCACTGTATTTTGCATATCTGATTATCGTTAGCGGTACCCACTTGTAATAATAATAATAATAATAATAAACTTTATTTAAGTGTCAATATGAACATACATGTAGCTGACTATACAGTCTACTAATTGGGGACACTATTTATACCTATAAGAATAATAAATAATATAGAGTAATATCCTAACTATTATCATATAGATTGTAAAATATGCTATACTAATTAAAAATGCTATGATCCTAATAATTAATACGTGCTAAAATGGGATAATTAATATGTACTAAATGTTTATTACCAATCTAGTTTGAACATAGAAAGCAATTGTCACAGTTATCTGTCAGGAGGTCACTGTTTAGATTATTTTCAATATTGAGGGATGATTTGGCGGAGTAATACAGAAGGGTATCGTCAGCATATAATATCGATTTACAGTTTTTCAGGCAGCGTGGTAAATCATTGACATATACAAGGAAAAGTAAAGGACCCAGGTAGCTTAGATTAATAAGAATTTTCCACCGACTCTATTTAAGTAGAAATCGAGTACGTGTTTCCACCATGAAGGATATCTGCCTAAGTTAATCTCTTAATGCAGATTATTCTCTGTGTTTCAACCATAGACTCAATATCAGGCATATTTAAACCTCCATTTTCAATTTTATTAATCAATGCACGTCTTTTAACTTTATCCTTACCTTTCCATATAAATGAAAATAAATATATATTTATAAATTTCTTTAAAAATATCTTTACCACAAGAAATAAGGGCAATACGATATAGAATTTTTGGGATAGCAAACAACTTTATAATTTGTATTTTCCCTATTACTGTGAGACCTCTCCAATTCCAACTATTTAATATTTATCTTAATCGACTTTAATGTAGAATCAAAATTTAATTTCTGGAATAGTACGTGGTCATAAGTGAATTGCATTTTTTATTTCTTTGATGTGCAGCTCCTCATTTGATGCCACCATTGAACCTAGAACTAAGATTTCTGTCTTATCTGATGATACACTTTGAGTCCCGAAAAACTGCCAAACTCCTTTATTGTTTTCATCAACGTATGATATGAGGGTTTATCATTTAAAAAGACAGTCATGTCGTCAGCAAAAATAATTAATTTAAATATTTATGCCTCAAATTTTTTTTGTCCTTATGTCTATAGCGAGTACTTCCAATATTATTATAAATAAATACGGAGAGAGCTAGGGTCTCCCTGACGTATGCCTTGTTGTAATTCAAAATAAGGTGAAGCGTAACCATTGTTGGTTATGGAGCTAGATATGTTTCGATAAAATGTTGAGTTCCATTTTATGAGAGAGCTTCCAAAGTTAAACACTTTTAGGTTTTTTTATCAAAAAATATCAATTCACTGAATCAAAAGCCTTTTCGAAATCTATTGTTGTTAACAAGCCAGAGCAGTCTTTCAATTTAGCAAATTCAATAGTATCATCGATTGCACGAACTGCATTGAATATTGTTCTTCCCTTAACAAAGGCATTTTGGTTATGGTGAATCGATCAACTCAGGTAGTACTTTTTCTAGCCTTTTTGCAATTGCTTTTGATGCAATCTTAACATCCACATTAATAAGAGATATTGGCCTCCAGTTCTTAATCAATTGTCTGTCTTTATCCGGTTTTTGTAACAATAATTATATTATAATAGCTTGCTTTTGCGAAGTAGAAAGCTCACCGTGTTTATAGGAGTAATTTAAACAATCTACTAAGAGTTTTCCGATCTGTGGCCAGAACAGCTTGTAAAATTCTGCCGTTAAACCATAGTTTCCTGGGGTCTAGCTTGTTATTTTTAAAAGTCGAAAGGATATTAAAACATTCTGCGTGATTAAGATCACATTCGCACACATTTCGTTTCAGTTGTGAAAGTTTAGGAATTTTAGGGTTAGTTAAGAAAGGGCAGGATAGTTTGTCAATTACACACGTCTTTAGAAATTATCACTATGAAGATCAGAATAAAATGACTGTATCTCGCTCATAATAGTCTTTGGGTTTGTTGTTTCTTTGCCATCTGTCCTCAATAATCTTCTTATTGAACTTTTTTTCTTTTTAGAGTTTTCAAGGTTTAAAAAGTTTTTTTCCCCCACCGTATTCATACCAGGATGCAAGTGAGCGTATAATCGTTCCTTTAACAATATAGTCATACATGTACTCATGCTCGTATTCCATTTTAGCACATTCTAACTCTTCTAAGTTCTCAGCTGTTGGTAATTTTGCATACAACTCTTTGTATAATTTCAATTTTGTTTCAATCGACTGCATTTTTCCTCTTTTTTTTATGAGCTTTCTTTTTGCTGTACATGTAGGTACATGTACATTGTATAGTCTCTTAATTGGCATATTTTGTACTTGATCCAATGCCATTTTACTCTTAAGTCACTAAAATTATTTGTCTCTATGAACCATTCGTGGAAATTTATCTTTTATTTTTTTCTGTATATTTTTCATCTTCTAGTAGAGAATTATTAAATTTCCAAAACTACGGGCGATATTTGTTTTCATCTAAGCTATTTATATCAATTATTACCGCTGAATGGTCTGTTTTTATAGCAGTTTTAATGTCTGTCTTGTCTATGTCGTCTTGGAGTGATTTGCTACATGTAACTATAACCAGTAATCAAGCCATCTTTGGATCACTGGGGATCTTTGTCGCCAAGTAAACCTTTTATTTTCAGGATTTCTGATTCTCCAAATACATGTACATGTATCTATCAAATCATTTTCGATAATGATAGCCTCTACATCCTTAGCTGATTCTTTGAGTTTTGTGTTCCCACCTGAACAATCTAATACTGGGTCTAGTGCAACATTTACAAATGTAGGTTGCCCCCTAACAACAGCTTTTGTTCTTTATCATTTCTCTTTTCTTTGATTATTATTTTCAGATATTTTTCTAAAGAAAACTTGTTGTTCTGTAATTTTATTCGGTGCATAAATATTAATTAGCAGAAAAGAGGTGTCCTGAATCATGGCCTCTAAAAAAATATACCTGCCTAATCCACATCAGACTGCAATGTTCGTAGTTTGAAATTCAGAGTTTTCTGAACAAGCACGGCGACTCCTCGACTGTGACTAGATCATGATGTTGCCATAGAAACACTATTGGCCCCAGGTTCCTTTCACCTTGAACATAAAATTGTAGTTTTTATCTCAGTTACACAAAATAATTTACTTTAAGCTACTCGCATACATTGCCTACAGTGTCCCAAATCTTTTGATATGCCCACAGGAGAAAAAATGTGTCTGGTAAATTAGGAAATTTCTTTTCCTTATTGAAGGAGCCTGGGGCCTATAGAGTGTATTTTCCTTAGCATCATACACCCATTTGCAAAGTGTCTATTGTTTTTACCCATTATTTGCAGAGATATTCTTCATTTTGTGATTTGTCTTCATAAACTCATTTCTGCATTCTCTCTATAAAAGCGGCAGTGTCAACATTTCCTAACAATTCTAGTTGGATAACACCACTTTTTCAAGGGGTTTACACACCAATGGACCTCTTTGTTGATGATGCCACCATGTTGAAAAAAATAATTTATGGGATGTCCAACATTAAAAAACCAAGAAAGCTAATTATGCATTGCAGTGAATTACAATGTTGAACCTACATGTACAAACTGTACATATATCGGTAGATATTTTGGCATCCCATAATATTGTTTTTCTTTTCAGCATTGCTGCATTATCGACAGAGAGGTCCATTGGTGTGTAAACCCATTCCAAAAATGGTCTATTTTAATACCCAGTACTCATATTTCTTTATATTTGCATGCAGATTATGAAGGGCCTTGATCGTCAGGAAAACTGTCTGCTTGAGAGCCCAACAGGAAGTGGCAAGAGCCTGGCACTGCTGTGTTCGTGTTTAGCATGGCAGGCTGCTGAATATTTAAAACTGCAGAGCAGTGACGAAAGTGAGTCTATTTAGGCCTCTCCCATTAGAAGAATACATTTTTAAGGTTTAAAAAAAGGTGAACAGAGGGAAGATAAATGTTGTACGGTAGTGCTAATATGTCAGTTTAATTTTTTTAACTACATGTACAGTGTACATGTAGGTATTTTTTTTAACCAGTTCAATTTGTTTTGAACTAGTACAATTTTCAAGATTCTAAAAAGGTTTTTTTTTTGGGGGGGGGGGGGGGGGGGGGGGGGGGGAGGATTCATAAAAAAGGGTTTACCCTAGTTTATTATGGGGTGAATATTAACCCTTTCACTCCCAGACGTGTTTGGGCTCATTTTGTGAAATGCAGAGTGCTACATTTGTAACTCAACCCTCCCCCCTCACTTCCAGTTTGGCTAGCCCAGGGTAGTTAAATACTGCTGACTTTTTAAACCAAGGGCTCAAACTTTCCCCATGATGCCATTCGGCAGAATTCTATGAACTCGGCGGCGGTGAGTATGGTTTCGTCTGTAGGTTTTCCAATGAAATGTGCTCTAATTTTGGAGAAATAAGCCACTGTATGAGAGCTAGAGGACATCATTAAGTCTGTGAGGACGGTAGAAAAGTACTTGGTTTGCTTTTAGTAGGCCTTGTGAGGGGTTTCACAGGATTTTTCTGTTGTGTTTCTGCTTTGAGACACACAAAAACAATTATTCAATGAAATCCTTGAAATTCTGCAGTTGGTGATCTTTCCCCCCTGCTCAACCTACGTATTAGGATGTGTTTTTGTCTGTTTGAAGCAACGTCTTGAGTCGAAATCACTGCTCTTGGTGTGATTAGGGGTAAAAGAGTCCCAGAGGGGGGGGGGGGGGAATTTTTTGATTACCCAGCATGCAATTGGAGGTGGGAGCATTAAAATGTGGTAGAGTGAAATGCAGTGTAAACATTGGCATGGTTCATATTCGCTTAGTGTGTTTTGTGCAAACAAACCTGCTGGTTGGAAAGATTAAACAAGGTACTGTAACGACTGAGTGGTTATTTTGTATTTGCTTTTGATTTCAAGTGCGAATGGGATGTTTTTTTTAGCCGATTTTCAGCTCCTCAAAATTAGTGAAAATCGAAAAAAACGTACAACTACATGTATCTCCAAAACAAATGCGTTTTTCTCCAAAGTGGGAGAGTCAAGCGATCCCTGTTGTAGCCCTCACTTTGAAGTTATTCATCCCTTGAAATAATATCGAACATCGTATTTCCTGCCTGTCTAGGTTTGATGCAATAATTTTCTCCAGGTACATGCTTCATATTGGCCTGTTATGGCCGGTTCAGGAGCGAAAGGGTTAATAAGAAACAAACATTCCATGCACCCCTCCCCTGCAAAATATTTTTGACCACTCTCCCTTACCTCACTCCCCCTCCCTTACTCCCCTTTTCCTTTCCCCAGCCCCCAGTGAACCTAATTTGTAATTCACATCACTATTTAATACTTACTTTTGTTTCACCTTTTCATTCACCGGTAGTGGGACTCGAACCTGTGACCCTTCATTTGGAAGTCAGAATGCCTTGGAAGATCAGAGCATTACCAACTGCACCACAGAGACTTGCGTTCAGTCACGTTTTTGGAATAATATAGCTTTTCTCATGGAAATTAGTTACTAGTCCCCTCTCGGTCATTTGCACATGCACAGTACTAACAAAGTTGAACTTCAAAAACACAAGTTGCATGAACACAGCAGTGGGAAACTGAACCACACTGACTTTTATAGAGTTAAAACCAAACTAAAAGAAAGCCAGAGAATAGGATTTCACCTCTCACTTTATATTTTGATGAAAACTTACATGTATATGGAAGAGTGGAGCAATCTCTTTAAAAAGCGATGAAATGATATTTCTCTTTGGATAAAAGAAAAAGAGAAATGAGTTCCTTATCCTAAAGTCTGTATTGGTATCCCTGTGGATCAATCCTTATATGGTCAGCTAAGTTTTGGCGGGAACTCTAGTACTTAATGATGTGTCAGTTACATTTCATCATTCGTGGTCCTGACTCTACGTGTAACCTTTAATTATAGACCCTTCAAACATTTAATTTTCATCGAGCCTTCATCTTTACCGTATCCTGACTGTAATGTCGGGTCGGGGACACTCTCGGGGACGTGACCGTTCGTCACGATCTACAACTTCATATCGCTCACCAAGGTCAAAGAATTCTAGAAGAAGTAAGGCTAGATCTTCATCTTCTTCATCAGTCAAATCTCGAAGAAGTATTCCTCGAATTGAACCCCGAAGAAGCGCTCGGCTAGCTCGTAGTCATCGAAGCCAGTCATCAACTCACGATCGTAACTCTGTATCTCGCTCACCTAGAAAGAGAACCAGATCTTCATCGTTGGAACACAAAACCACGAGCGAACGTCACAGAAGTTTGCGTGATATTTTCCACGAATTCCGTGATGTTTTTGGCCAAGAATCGAGCTCGAACGGATCACATCGATTCAGGGCTTCACGCCAATCACGGCCCAAAAAACATGGCAGTCGAGATGTGGAGGATCTAACTCCAGAGTGGGCGAAACAACTTCTTGCTACACAAGATCGGGAAGCCAGAGACAAGGGTTCTGAATTACGTAATCTTCGACGAGAAGTAAATTTACTGAAACGGAAACGCGACGATGACAAAGATTTCGAATGGAAGTTTAAAGGTAATAAACTTCAACACAAATTTAATCTGTCAATTCTAAACCAACTCGCGGATGTGAAGGACTCACACAATCTTCAAGAAGCAAAACAGATTGTGGATGAAGGTAATAAACTAATCCAGAATAGGAATAAGTTATTAAAAATAGCCGATCGGGACGGTTGGGACACAGTAACTTGCTACGAAGACGATCCGTTAGCTGGGAACGAAAGCGACGAAAGAAAATTACGAAGAGCGAGGAAGGACGCTGAGCGTCTTCGGGTTAAGAAAAAGTCCGAGAAAGATGCCCAATCCGTGAAGAGGACCAAAGCCTTCAAACCAAGGGGCGGTTTTAACGGACCGCGAGGGTCAAGTTACCCACAATTTCAGGGCTTTCAACCAAGAGATACCAGGATTGTTTCATCTAATGCTTTTCAAGATAACAGGCTGTCCATTCCTCGTTGTTTTCGTTGTAACAAACCAGGCCACATCCAGAAGGACTGTACGATGCCGATGAGACATTGACTACAGAACGAAAATGTTTACAATTCTGAAGAGTGCAGTGTTGATTGTTCCGACTCTCACAAAGCCGAAAGTTTTAAGGAGTCTGGTGAATACGTTGCAGATCAGGATGTCCCCCAGGTTAGGGGACGCTTAAAACGTTGCTTCGACCATTGGAAATCCATAGGAACATCTGCGTGGGTTCTTCGTGTGATTACTGATGGATATCACCTGCCCTTGATCTCTATTCCACGATCACGGAAATTTAGTAATCACAGGAGTGCTCATCTGAATACTGATTTTGTGGAACAAGCCATTCTTGATCTATTGGACTGCGGCAGTATACAAGAAATTCAGCTGTGTGATTTGTGGATTTGTAATCCCTTGGGGGTTGTTCCAAAGAGAGATAATAAACTTCGCCTTATATTGGACCTGAGATATCTGAATTCACACTTATCGGTTGCAAAGTTTACCTATGAGGATTTACGCACTGTGTCATCAATCTTGGATAAGGGTGATTGGTTTATTTCATTTGATTTAAAGAATGGCTATCACCATATTGATATTGGTTTGGATCACAGGAAGTACCTAGCATTTTCGTTTAGAGTACATGGCTTATTACGGTATTTCTGGTTTGCCTCACTACCTTTTGGATTGTCCACTGCCCCTTATGTATTTACCAAGGTTCTTCGCCCTCTGGTTAAGGATTGGAGGTCTAAAGGCCATAGGACCCTGTTATATCTGGACGATGGTATTGGTCTATGTTCTACAAAACATGGTGCTTCAGAGCTGGCCTATCTAATGCGAAGCGACTTGGAAAACTGTGGATTTTTGATTAATCAACACAAGAGTAATTTTACACCCAGACAAATTGGAGAATTTTTGGGATACATCCTGAACTTAGTAGATGGTATCTTTACTGTTCCAGAGAGGAAGGTCAATCAGTTGTTGGAACTTTTGGATTTTGTTGTCTCTCATAATTATCATGTATCAGCCCGTACTATTGCTCGGCTTACTGGAACCATTATATCTATGGGCCTAGCCCTGGGTCAAGTTTCTCGGCTGATGACCAGATCTCTATATGCAGACCTGAACGGTGTTCCTTCATTGAGTTATTGGTTTACGTTATCAGAAGATGCTGTTAAAGAGATCCACTTCTGGGTCGACAACTTTGCGGAAGTTGTTGGCCAACCTATATGGAAATTGTCCCCTAGGGTGGATGTTATATCTTTTTCAGATGCAAGTGGCACTGGTTGGGGTGGTTATATGGTTAACATGAGCGAGTCTATTGCTAGAGGAAACTGGTCAGCAGAGGATGTACACGAGAGCTCAACATTCAGGGAACTGAAAGCGGTCAGACTAGTCTTGGAGTCTTTTGCTTACCTAATTATCAACAAGGAGTGTGTTCATCGAACTGACAACCAAGCTACTTGTTCTGTTCTTTGCAATGGGAGCCGGATTCCAAAGTTGCAAAAGGAGGCTATTCGCATATTTGCTCTTTGCCGTGCACAAGGCATCAGACTCACTCCGGAATGGATACCAAGGCAACTTAATCAGAAAGCAGACTATTGGTCCAAAGTTATTGATGTTAATGACTGGATGCTCAACCCTCTACACTTTCAGGAACTCGATAGTCTTTGGGGTCCACATTCTGTGGACCGTTTTGCTAGCTACAATTCTAAGCAGTTAGTACGTTTCTGTTCAAGATGGCCATGTCCAGGTTGTGAGGTAGTGGATTCCTTTACAGTTGACTGGGGAAATGACAACAATTGGCTGGTCCCTCCAATTTATCTAATCCCTAGAGTTCTAAGACATATGCGTTATGGCCGTGAATTCGGGACTCTGATTGTACCACTATGGCAGTCTGCTCCTTGGTGGCCCCTGCTTATTACGTGGAACTTTAATTTTCACCCATGGGTCAGATCTTGTTGGGAGATACCTCTCCACAGGTTCACGTTCCTTCCAGGCTCGGCAGACTCTGACCTTTTTGGCAATGGGATACCTTCATCTAGGATTTTGGCACTTAGGATTGACTTTAGGAATCTTGAACTTGATGCCTAGAGCTTTATCATCTATCATTGGGTGAGCTACCTCATGGGGAGCCGTATACCAGTTGCTGCTACTTGTGACCTTGGTGAGGATCATTCATCTGTGGTGGCTAGAATCCTCGACCTCAAGGAGGTCTCTCGCCACCAGCAATATGGAATTATGACTTCAAGGAAGTCTTTTCCATTGACCTCAAGGAGGTCTTCTGCCAATGATTGGAATCATTGACCTCAAGGAGGTTTAGCAGTTATCACCTCAAGGAGGTTCTCTGCCAATGATTGGAATCATTGACCTCAAGGAGGTTTAGCAGTTATCACCTCAAGGAGGTCCTCTGCCAATGATTGGAATCATTGACCTCAAGGAGGTTCAGCAGTTATCACCTCAAGGAGGTTTTCACCATTAGCAATGGGAATTTCTGACCCCAAGGGGGTCTCTCACCATCCGTGTTTTGGAGTTCATGACCTTATGGAGGTCTTCCATGGTGGGCAGTAGGGAACTTATTACCTCAAGGAGGTCCCCATTGGCAGTATGGAGATAATTGCCATTATCAAGAAAATTAGGCCTCAAGGAGGTCCTGTTGGCTCAGACACATATACATTAGTTGCTATAATTGAAAGCATTACAGTGGCCTTATTATTGTTAATGATTTGTTGACTCATTAGAACTATTGTTTCTTCCACTATGGTCCAGATTGTTAATCATTATTATAACAAACTGTGTTATCCCCCTAGATATTTTCTCCCATCAACCATGGAAGATGTTAAAGGAACTGAAACATCCAGAACTTTCTTGCTTGGTTGAAGAGATGAAAGTCAACTGTCTTCGGGATAGAGCGCCCTCAACGGTAATCAAATATACAAGATGCTTTCATCGCTGGAGGTGTTGGGCTTTGAAGTATAACCTCCCTTATCTTCCTGCCGAGTACAGTCATTTTGCATTGTACCTAACACACTTAACCAAGATATCTGCTAGCCCTAGCCCAGTTGTTGCTGCTGCTTGTGCTGTGGGCTGGGTACACAGGAAGGCTTGTCTTCCAAGTCCAGTTGATCATCCACTTGTGTCTCAAGTCATCGGTGCTGCTAGACGTTTGTTGGCTAAACCGATCCGGAGAAAGCAACCAATACTTCTAAAACATGTGAAACAATTGTTTACAAAATACGGTGGGCCTACAACTGAACTTCCCGATCTCCAAACCTTAACGCTCATTGTGCTGGGCTTTGTTGGGTTCCTTAGATGGAATGATTTGAGCAACATCTTAGTTGAGAATTTGCTTTTCCACTCACAATTTGTATCTATCTCTCTGAAGCAGAGAAAGAATGATCAGTTCCGCAATGGCCAGACCATTTTTGTGGCTCGTTCTTTTGGAGTGACATGTCCAGTAGCTCTTTTGGAAAGATTCCTGGCAAAAACAGTTATTATGGAGGGTCCCCTATTTCGTTGTGTGAAAGCAACTACACAAGGATTTGAGCTTACACCAAGACCTCTGTCTTATGGAAGTGCCAGGGAACGTGTGCTGGCTATGCTGTCTTCCATTGGTCTGAACAAGAATAATTACGGTCTACACAGTCTACGTTCTGGTGGAGCTTCTGTTGCCTCATACCATGGTGTCTCAGATCGTCTGATCAAATGTCATGGTGGTTGGAGGTCTGACATCGCAAGGGATGTTTATATCAAGGACTCTTTGGAATCACGGTTATCTGTATCCAGGCTGATTGGCCTATAGTATACACTGAACACTCATGACTGTTGGGCAAATCTTCAAGTTGCAGTATTTGACATTTATATTTAACCTATGCTTTTGCATTCGTGTGTGCGGTTATCTGTCAGGACCGCCTCCCGCATATTGTGTATGTTATCAGTATTGGGAGAAGGAAATGATATTTCTCTTTGGATAAAAGAAAAAGAGAAATGAGTTCCTTATCCTAAAGACTGTATTGGTATCCCTGTGGATCAATCCTTATATGGTCAGCTAAGTTTTGGCGGGAACTCTAGTACTTAATGATGTGTCAGTTACATTTCATCATTCGTGGTCCTGACTCTACGTGTAACCTTTAATTATAGACCCTTCAAACATTTAATTTTGTTACAAAGTTTTCCTGACATTGCCCAGTTATTACGGTTTTTATAGTAAATTCAGACTTTCACCCCCCAGAAGTCAGTACT
Organism: Actinernus sp. WN-2022; assembly: GCA_030867875.1. Lineage (NCBI taxonomy): Eukaryota > Metazoa > Cnidaria > Anthozoa > Actiniaria > Actinernidae > Actinernus > Actinernus sp. WN-2022. The sequence continues at coordinate 756,688 of JAOWCC010000330.1, forward strand.
CCTGCATTGGGCTGGGGAATACGTTTCCACTAAGTTTTTACCACATATAGTGTGGAATTTTTTGTGGTTTTTTCGTATCCGGCAGAGTACATCAAATTATCAGACTATATTTATGTAATGTCTCCACTTACCACGTTGTGTGGTTTTCGTGATAACAGTCCGAGTGTAATAGCATACATTGTATCTTTACAATTTTACATGCTGAGGTTATAATAAATTGTGTGTGCGGTTATCTGTCAGGACCGCCTCCCGCATATTGTGTATGTTATCAGTATTGGGAGAAGGAAAGAAGAGTCTCTGATACTGTGTTTACAGTCTATAGCATACATGTAACTCTAGAGTAGAGTTGGAGCAAAATAAGTTCTTTGACAAGAAAGTTATGGAAATAATTGCCATTCCATACTGTTTAGTTAAAATTCGCCATTAATTTCACAGATTTCATTGATATACATGTACATGTATGTGTTAACCTGAGCTTCTAACCTTAAAGTGACAGCAAAGAAGTTGTTCACAGAGGAATGCATTTCAAAATGTTCTCCTGTCATCAGATCTAAAGAATTATAAATATTATAGTGCAGAGAGGATTTAAAAAAAGTGGGCCATGAATGAAACCTAATACCACTGGCACTGATCCGGTACAGTAAATTCCTGCTCTCAGGTACATGACTAACTCCAAAAGTTATCAACTGTCAGTGCTTATTAATTTAGGATGCTTAGAGCTACAGTCACTAATTTTGGGTTTCTAGAGCTAGTCATGTAGTTCAACAATTAACACATGCTTCTCCCTATAAATAATTCAAATCCTAACCCAAAATTTAAAAATACCCTTAAACTGTCAACATTGGGTGCTCACTAATTTTGGGTTTTTAGGGCTTACATAATTGTGAGTCACAAATTTTGGGTATCTAGGGCTACGTACATGTACATGTAGATAACTAAACAACACATGCTTCTCCCTATGACCTAATCCAAATCCTAACCCTACATTTTAAAAACACTCTATTACCGTCAACAATGGGTGCTCACTAATTTAGGGTGTTTAATTAGAGCTAGTCACTAATTTACAGTAGGATTTTAGTTTTTAGGGCTACCGTAAATTTGTGGTCGGCCGACAACTTACCAACCACTTATTGATCACTAATACCGACCACTTACTGACCACTAATACCGACCACTTACCAACCACTTACCAACCACTTACCAACCACTTACTGACCACTTACCGGCAACGTATTTATGGTGCAACTTGTTCATGTTAGCCGATCACTAAACAACACAGACACATACAATCATGTAATACTTCTTTAATGGTCTTGCGAACTAATCCAAACCTTAACACAACATTCAAAAGAACCCTAACATCATTGAACATAAGTTCTTAATTACTACATGTACATATATGTATCTTTAAAAAGTTCAAAAATAATTTTCCTAGTTCAAATTTAAAAGAAATTGAACTACTCTACTAGTCCAAAAAAAATTGAACCAGTTCAAAACAATTTTGAACTGAGATCATATTTGAACTGTAATGTTCATACAGTGTACAACTGTATACATAAACTATATGTACATGTTGTCTTTCATTGATGACTGCCAATGGTACATATTTTACGACTGTCTACGAACTGACAGTGAAGCCTGTGCTTTGAAGTTTAACATTTGGGCAATTCCACAGTATTTTGCATGTCACAGAGGGAAAAAATCACAAGATTGAAAGCTGCATGCCTAACAATTAGATACTTGAATTTAAACAAACTTTTGAACCATCATGTATTCCATTTTCAATAGCTCTTTAGGTGTGATGAATTTCAAAATGTTTTGTAAAAATACCCAGGGAGATATTATTTTTAATGTTAGCTGTCACGGAGGGGAACAGAGAAGTCGCAAAAAGTACAATTCCAAAACTAACCCCAAATTCCTGTGAATAATATAAAAGCTACAACTTTAAACACAAGTTTTGTTAAACATTTAGTTCATCAACTAACAAATGACATCAAAATAATAATCAAATGTTTAATTTATCTAACTTCTCCAGTAAGTCAAAAGGACCAGCGTCACGGAGTGGATGTCACGGAGTGGAAAGTTTTGTCTCATAACAATGCCATACCAATTTTGTCTTAATTAATCCCACTGGAATATTAATTAAACTTATGTAACATTATGTAATTATCCTGGGAATATAAACAAGGCCTATGAGCAATCAAACTTATTACCAGTTACATTTACATGAGCACATGGCAAAGGTTGCCCACAATGCATTGCTGCTACATGTATGAGCATGCTCAAATGAACTTTTGCCCACAATGCATTGCTGCTATGAGCATGCTCAGAGGTTACAATTATCTGATTTGGGTACAAACAACATATATTGTGTTGAATGTATGAAAATGATACATTTTATGTAATTTAAACAGCTTTTTAAGTTTTAATTCCCTCTGTGACATAAGTTTCCCCTCTGTGACACTTGTTATTATTGAAATAGAATAAAGAAAACTTGCAGTTCAGAATTTCTTTCATTTATATAGTTGTATTGAACTTGAACTCAGAAGTTTATAAAATATTGTGAATTTTGTTTCGACTATTTTGGAAAGTTCCCGCTTGGACAAGCTAATTAGCAACACCCCCTTAACAGCAACTGAAATTATGTTTTGTTTCTCTATTAGAAGTGCATGTGAAGAACTGTGTGTCCTGATATTTTTTATTTGTTTTTGACATAAAGCAAGTAGCTCATAGGCTTTTTGTGTGGTTTTCCCCTCTGTGACAGACAATTTTGTATTTCAGCTAATTAATGATAATTTATGACAAGATAGGAGTGTGCCGACATTTCAAAATCATATTTTTTTAATACTTTAGTTATTAAATAATGGGAAAATGCAATGATCTTGAAAGGTTTCAGTAATTAAGAATTCAGAGTTCCATGTCCCAAATACTGTGGAATGGCCCATTTATTTTACTTGATTTCAATAGCCGATATTACAGTGGCATCTACAAATAGCAGTTTCAGAGGTACATGTATTGACCCGAACACCTCACTTCGATATATAATGAAGCACCATTGAAACCATCATTCTTGCATGATACCAACACCCTCTTAAACAGGCACAACCAATTAAGATACACACTTGAGGAAACATGTACTCGGATCAATTGGGATCAAAGGAAATTGCGCCAATGCATGATTACCGCTGAGGAAACGTGCTCGGATCAATTGTGATCAAAGAAAAGTGTGCCAACAATAGAAATGCTAATACAAAAATGTAGTTGTAACAGCAAGTGTTGATGAGTAAACTAAGGACACATGCTGATCTACGTGTGAGTGAATACGTGAATTCTGAAGGTATTATCTACACTCGTAAACGCAAAGAACAGAACTTTATTTTCAAATTAGGAACTTTGTCACCTCACGGTATTAATGAACGCTTTTCGTTCATTTAATAATAATAATAATAAACCCTCAAAGCATCTATTAGAGGTACTTTAAGGTATCAAAAGATAAGCTGGGAAGGAAAAGATGTTGAAAGAGAGGCGAAAGTTTGTAAAGTTAAGTCTTTCTTTTGACATTATATTTTAATATTTATTCAGCACATGCTTGGGTGCATCATGAACCATGGGTGCATAACTTCGTTTGCGAGCAGTGGAGATGGGTTTGAAACAAATGCTAGCCAAAGACACGAAGCACAAGAGTTAAGACTATTTGCATAAAGCAAGGACTAGTGGTCTAAAATATTTTATAGGTTCTTTTGAACATCTCGCTATAGCTAGCTCAAATGTTTAGAAAAATGCATTACTTAATGAAAATGTCTAATTTCAAAGTGTTGGGCTGGCTAATGAGGTTCGCTTGGGATTTGCTTTGTTCACGTGTTCGCTGGGTGCACAACCAATCATTGAGCAAACCCTTGGGTGCGCTGGAGGTTAGTTCTGTTCAATGTATACATGTACACATACATATTATTGTAGTTCAAAATGCATCTCAGTTAAAAAAAATAGAACTAGGGAAAATGTGTTTTGGACTAGGGGATTTGTTATGAACTAGGGGATTTTTTATAAACTAGGGAGTTTTTTGTACTAAACATAAATCCATTCTCACCCTCTGTTTTTCCTACCTCCCCCTTATCACTACACATGGTACGCATAGTATCAACAGACTATATACAATGTACAGTATGATGGTGCTACTAGTACCCAGTCCCCCTGGTCTTGTCCAAATTTGCACATGTGCAGTAAAACCTTATAATTAACTTGGAATTTCACCCAAACTCGGAAATTTATGATACAAACCCAGTACTCCATTGAACATAAAATACAAGTGAAAAAATATTATGTTTTGGCAAGCACTCGCAGATGGTTGGTTAGGACTTGGGGGCCTCTGGCCCCCTTGATGGGTGGCCACAGTGATTACAATTAAGGTAAAAAGTACTTGAGAATATTTAAAAGTAAATCCCTACATTGTAAAAAAAAATCATTGCTTTGAAAAATATTTTTCCTACATGTAGTTAAAATAAATTCCTCATTCAAAAACAATTATGAGTCACCAGACCCAGAGTAAAAACTTATTATAGTACTATCCAAAGCCCAAAGTACAGTACATTTGACTAATGTACCTATTTGTCAGTATTGCTTTTGCATATACTTTTTATGTACATATTGTAATATATTGACTGCCCTGTTTGTAGATAAAATAGCAGCAGAGAAGGAAGATATTAAGAAAAACCCTGGTAAGACCTTTTAAATATTTTTAGTCTAGATGTTGTTTGAGTGTTTGTTAGGTTTGAATCATTCACCATTGAAGTAACCAGAAGGAGTCAACATATTTACTGATCACATTATATATGTATGTTGTGGATGAAAATTTTTTTGGTTAAAATTTTAAAAATGGTTCATTTTTTTAAAGATTCTAAAAAGGTTTTTTTTTGGGGGGGGGGATCATTAAAAGGGCTTTATTTGGGGGGGGGAGGGGGTGTAGGTGGGGGTTTAAAATGAAAAACAAATTCCACCCACCCCTCCCCTACCAGATATTTTTTGAGGACCCACCCCTCCCTTCTACTTTCTTCCCCTCCCTTCCCATTTCACTTGTTTCCTTGTCCCCCTGATACATCTTGCTATTCCACTTACATTTTTTGATTGATTGATTTATTGCGCCTTCACGGTGCAAAAGGAATAACTTACAAATATATAAGTAATAAATCGATATCAATAATGTATAAAAAGGAAAGGAAAAATAACAATGAAAGGGCACAATGAGGGACATTCACAACAGAGTCAGGCTCCAATCAAGGTAAATTTTCAGTAAAAAAGTTCAAAAATTTAGGCTAACATCTATGATAATAAGAGATTACAATCAAAGGGTAACTAGTACATCTACATGTATAATTATATATAATTTATAGAGTTAATAAATAATTATATATGTATATAACATTGACATCACATGTACATGTACATGTATGAATATAAACAGTGAAAGTGGGGAAAATATATCTATTGGCTCTACATGTACATGTACATGTAAATTAAGAATTTTAAGTAATGATAATAAAAGTATAACAATATGTATTCAGCATGAGAAGAAGCAGATAACTCAATCCCTCCCCACACACCCCTTCCCGCTGTCGCTAGAAAGATAAAAGTGCTCTGTTCAAGATGATATGATTCCCATACTGTACCTTGAACATAATAATAATAAACTATGAACTGATTTAATAGAAGTACATGTAACACTGCTTACATTTAACTAGGTTCCTAACAGTTGAGCACTTGAGGCAGACTGCTTTCTAGGTATAAAAGACATTGTCTTAGATAGATAGATTGCCTTTATTTAAACACGATTATGATTAAAGCACATTAGGCTTATGGGGTCGTGTGTCTACTACTAAGAATAATATAACTGTACATCTATTTACAATACTAAAAATTACTAAGAATACTTACAAATGTAATAACTGTAATAAGTAAATAAACTTCAAATTACTAAATTGAACTTACTAATAAATAATGATGCTAAGAGTACTATACAGAGCTGCTAAAATGTTTTTCTAAAGTACAATACATTCATACTAGGCCTCTGATCTGTTAATGAGTGGACTCATAAGTAAATGAAGTCATCACTCTTAAATCTAGTAGAATAGGCAGATGATGTGTTAAACTTGAACTGCTCAAACACCGCTAATTTATTTAAATGACACTCTAGATCCTTATGTCTTGCATATACTATTGACTGATCACTAGAAATAACACTATTCCATAAAACTGATCCACTATACTGAACTGAATGCTGAAGGAACTTAGTATTAAAACACGGTATTTCAAGGGAATCCGCTACTCTTAGATTATAACGGCTAGTCCTCTTAACTAATATTTGATTAAACGTCAAAACAAGGGCAAGTTTATAATGCTTAATTATATATGGCTGATTTGTAAGATATGACTGTACATGTAGGTAAGGATCTGGTTGAAGAAGGTACATGTACTAGAGAGTTCCATAGCTAATAACAGACTAGTACAATTAAAAATAGTTGCTGAAAAAGAGAAGTCCTGCATTTTTTAGGCATGAAGTCAAGCGAACAGCTATGTCTAGTAGATTTAACTATAACTTTAGGAGTGCTGAATTGTGAAATATCAATATTTAAATAGCCACTGATGACTAGATCTCTTAATTTCATGCCAGTACGAGACTGGAAGAAGGTTCAGTCTTAGGAGCCTGTCTTTGTAGGGCAGGGCAGCATCCAGGTACAATGTAGCACAAGATGTACATGTATTTTGTAGGACGCCTCTGGACTCCTTCCACAGTGCACATGCCTCCGATTGAGAGTGGTGTCCACACTTCACTGCCGTATCCAAGGTAAGATCTAACCAGGCTTAAGTATAGTACCCATCTTTCTACAAGATAAAAGTGGTGGTCAGATGATCTTTGCAAGAAACCAAGCATTTTTTTTTAGCCTTGGAGGATGTGTTCAAGATGTGGTTCCCCCATTTAAGGCTAGAACTCATAACCACAGACAGGTCTTTCTGCGTACTGGCCTTCGCTGCCACCCATCCATGCACTTACCAGTACCAATACAATGTACATTGTACCTTGCCCGATCAGTCTTAACTTCGGCTTCTCAATGATCCAGTCACCTAACACAATGCACCACAGTTCTAAGCGCTTGTTAATTTGAACCTCTGCTCAATCCCAGTTTCTGGGGGAGGTGTGGAGGTTTCCCAGTAACCGTAATTGATCTGTTTATTCTAAAAGTGACTAATCGTCGAAACCATGCATTGCCTCATTATGCTAATTGTTTCCAGTTTCCTAAATTTATTTGAGCATGAGCACTGACTTGGAAAAATCTTTCGAAAATATAACACAGACGATATCAAACCTGGACGAAACTGTTTGTGTTGACTCTGCATTCTTTTTTTGAAAACTACAACAGCTCAAGGGAAGTAAGGAAGCTAAATCCAGAAAAATACATTGTTTATAGATGATCAGGTCTACGTTACGGCTCCACTTGTACTTCAAAACAAACTGTGTCAACCGAACCAACTTTTACAGAGTAATCATATGCATGCACTGAGCTAAAATAAAAGCAAAAGAAAAGCGAATCAGCTCTTACATCGTATATAGAAGAAGATTTCTACGAAAGATCTATTTAAGCAGTATCTCAGTAAAGTAACAAGTGCAGAGGATCTTGCTCTATTATATTCTCTTGTTAATCTCATCAAAGAATCGCCCACTGAGGATGTGAAAAGATGCATAAAGGGATAAATGATCAAGAACTACACAGAAATAACTCAAAACGTTATCGCACTTACGTTTCACTTTGCCGTTTCCATGCAGAACAAGGACCAATGACCAGCAGATTTATTAAGTAAGAGTTAACACCCCACTCCAAGCAAACTCATTCCTGACACTACATGTAATGGTCCTGTGAACTTAAATTCAAACGCTAACCCAACAACAAAAACCCTAACCTCTGTAAACCCAAGTTCTCACTAATTTAGGGTGTTTAGAGCTACATTAGAGCTACATTTAGAGCTAACGTAGATTACTAAACTTTAACACAGAAAAATAATACTTCTTCAATGGTCTTGTGATCCTATTCCCAACATTAAAAAAACTAAGCTCAGTCAACCCAATTGTTCACTAATTTAGGGTGTTTAGGGCTATAGTCACTAAACAACAGACTGTAATAATCCTTCTTCAATAATCGTGTGAACTAATCTAAATCCTAAACTAACATTTAAAAAATCCCTAACATCAGTTAACATAACTTCCCTTTAGAATCATAAAAACTAAAACTGGTTAAAAGAATTAGCTGCTTAATTGTTTAAAAAAAATTAAACCATTTTTTTAACCACATGTACATGGGTTTGTAGGGGCCTTGAAAAGTCCTTGAAATAAATTGCCAGGTTCCTTGAAATTTCCTTGCATTTTGACAGATTAGGTTTTCTCCTTGAAAAGTATTAATACCAAAGCTCCTTGAATTTTGTTGAAAGCCCATTAAATTTTTGCCTCCAAAAGTACATTAGAGCGGCATTAAATGATGCATTGTGAAAATAAGTCAAACTCCCCATTCACACCAAAGCTTACATGTAAAGATGTTTAAAAGCTGTTTAATTATAAAACAAGTTTAAATAATATATGTTCCCACCGTGTACTTGCTTGTGCTAAACTACATTTAGTTGCAATCTGACCTTTCCTAGCTAACTATTAAACAAGCTTGCATGGTAGTTTTAAACCTGTGTCTTGTCCTTCAAGAACAAGACAGTTGTGAAGTATGCACGAATGATATAATACAGTACTGGGGAAAAAGGATTTCAACGAGGTGACAGGGATATTTCACTTTTAGAGAAGTAAAATATCATTTCACGCGAAATGAAATTTCACCTCATGTGAAGTGAAATTATTTCACCAAAATGGAAATTTCACTTCACGTGAAGACAGTGACACATGAAGAACTTTGAAAATGACTATTTTGTTAAAGCGAAGAATTAGCGAAAAATTAGCGGCGAATTTAGAGCAGCTTGCATTCCCGATAATTCAACTTCTAGCACATCGAAAACCTCGCAAAACAAAGTACTTGAAAGCTCTAGATGCATGGATTTTATTTCTAAAGGCAGCTATGATGCGATGTTATGAAGAACTCTGAAAATGACAATTATGTTAAAGCGGATTCGTGTTGTGCATTGTTATTATATGCGAAGAGTTTATTAGCTGTGAATCTACTGAGCAGTTTGCGTTCCCGATAATTCAACTTCTAGCGCATTGAAAACCTCGCAAAACATCATTTTAAAGCTCGAGATGCATATATTTTATTTCGAAAGGCAGCTATGATGCGATGTTCTGAAGAACTTTGAAAATGACTATTATGTTATTTTAAAGCTGCTTCTCGACTGTTGTTCGAGAAGAGGGAAGTGAAATTTCACTATTAGGGGATATATCACTTTTGCAAGTGAAATTTCACTTCACCTCATTGAAATCGTTTTTTCCCAGTACTGAATTATTATAGCACATATTACCTGCAGTAATTTGTGCATCATATATATATTCTATAAAACATGTTAAGTTATATATAATAAATAAATAGTTTATTTTATGTCGCCATACATGGAGCGGTTACTGCATTGGACCCTGACTCCCAGGAAAGTGGCTTGTAATTCATCCAATTCGCCAGATTCCTGGGTCGAATCTGAATTTAGGTTTGTTTTTGAGGATGGAGAAAAACACTCGGAGGAATTAGGTACCAAGAAATTCAACTCACATACATGTACATGTATGGTGTTGTAATTGGGAATTGAACCCAGGCCACAGAAGTGAGGGGAATTAAGCACTTATGTAGATGTACCACTGTGCCAGCCTGGCTCTCTTGTGCAAGTTGTTGATTGGAAAGTATTTGACATTTGATATGTACTTTAGTCTTTAATGACTGAATGACTGTGCAATATTTGAGTAAACAGTTAAAGTAATACACTGTGTGCTACTGATGTAACTTGAGTAATGTATGTTATTGCTGCATTTTAGGCTGTGATGATTGTTGTGGGAGTAGTATTAAAGAAACCGGTCCTACTGAATCAACCAGTGTTGTGGTCGATCTGACAACATCTGAAACCCAAATGCCAGAGTTGCCACAGCCTGCAGAACAAGATGTTACAGAATTACAGAGTAAGTGATATCAGCCTGTGGGAAGTCCTAATTCAAATCATCACCACACCCTTTGACCCCACTGCATCCAATTCACCCTTCTCACGCGGCAGCCACATTGAGTCCCAGGAGAATAAAAAACCTTTGTTTTTGCGCGGCTAACTCGATCTGAATCTGCTCAGTGCAAGGCTACCCACGCAAAATCTATTGTTTCTATCCAACGTGGCCACTGTGTGAGAAGGGTGAATTCCCAGTTTGCACTATTACGTCAGTTGACTACAACTACCAGAATCCTTTTCGGATTATTTTTGTCATTCAGATGTTTTAAACTCTTCTGAGAATGCAGAGACAATGGTCCAAATCAGAAGAACAAAATGGCTAAAGTGAACAATCTGCACCATAAGAAAATGGTTGGTAAGTGGTCGGCCTTAAACCACCTAACAACCACTTCTTTATGGTGCAGATTCATGTCCACTTTAGCGGCCGAACAAAACAATCAGAGCAAGGATTCTGGTAGTATAGTGCAAACTCATGCCTATTGTGATATGCATGTACACAAAGATCTGCATATTCATTGTACTGTACATTGCAGAGGCAAAAAAAATGTTAATAACTGTTATAAAATTTATAACCATTATTAACAGGTCTTTGGCAATTAATGTGAACTGGCACTGTTACCCAACTATGCAAAGACTTAGATTATTGGCCTTTTCTGCAGCAGAGGTGCAAGGTAGCCAAATATTAACTTATGTGCACAAAATAGTCAATTAATTGATAAAGAAATTGTGATTACTATCCCTTCTCATGTGCAAAATCAAAGACGCAAATCGCAGTTCTGAATACCAACCCAAACACTTTATAAATATATGTTGTAGGTCACTTTGACCCTTAGGTGAAATTGACCTCAACCAAGGTTAATTTGACCCAACCCAAATCAACGTACATCTAGGTCAATTTAACCTACCCAAATCAACTATAGGTCAATTTGACCCATTTTAATTAACCCAGACACACCATCGACGTAGAAGGTGGACTCGCTTTGCTCGCATATTCCTGTAAACCAAGACGCCAGTAACGTGCCGAGAACCTGATAATATGCAGTAGCGTAAATTTCCGATTAAACCCCAACAAAATCATCAAGATAATTAAAAATAGAATGCCCCTGTTGTCGTAGATCCAAACCACGGCACCAGTAGTTCGCTAACAAGCCATCGCAGCCGAGCGAAGGCCCATAGTTAAGACCGTGTCAAAATATAACTTGCCATCCCAAACGTAACCGAGGAGATTATAATCACCTGGATCAACAGGTAACTATCGATAAGCCTTCTTGAGATCATGCTTATAAAGCCGGCAACCACGACCATGATGTACAACTACGTTGGCAATCATATCAATGGTAGGATATTGAACAGTCACTGGTCGACCCAGGTAACTATCAGATGGTATGCCATCATTGATCGAAAAGCCCGCGCAAGGCCAACTGAGATCAACAATGATTCGTCACTCAGTAGAATCCCGCTTGGGCACAGTATTTAACGGTGAGGTAATAAGGGGATGAGGAAAAGGCGAGACATCAAAGGGACCCGCCATATGTCCGAGATGAACTTCATTATCAATATACTGGGTAACATCTGCTGGAAAATCTAAAGCATCCCTGTGAGTTCGGATGCCGAACACAGGTAACTCTGTAGGAACGAAGCCAATAGGCCAACCAAATTTCAAATAGTCACATACCATATTATCGGTATAATCTTGTAATAAACAACGCCAAGTAGAAATATGCAGCTGTGAAACGACCGGAAGCCGCGCATGTAAATAATTAGGGAGTCTAGTTCACGGGAAATAAAGTCTATAGATCATGTGAAATAAAGTCTAGGTTATCGGCATTGGAGAGTCAGGACTGGCCAGACGGGTTAACATGATGCGCAGCACCCCACCGAAAAGCTAGGACACTCAGAAGTTTGCTCACGGTGCTGTTCCTGCTTACGGCTGGAAACCCCAACACTTCGCACAGATGTGATGAGCCCATCGCTGTACTCCTCTAATCGAGCCATAGTGGTCCCGAGTGTGGGAACAAATCTCACACTGAAAATCCCGACAAAACAAAATAGCCTGCGAGGACTGGCGGGAATTATGGCCTGAATTCGCACTCGGTTTCAGACACCCGTAGTCCTACTCTCGAGATGCAAAAACGAGTCGCCCCATTTCAGTAATCACCTCTCAAACTCGAGCAGACGGCTTCATGAAAGCGGAGAATTGCCGACCATTCATATAACTGCTGAGGCAGGTACATTGTACATTACATCCACTAAATGTTGCATACGACCTTGGGTCTCAGCCGACGAAACATCGGCCGATAACATCTGACCGTAACCCGCCACAAACTCCTCCAGTGCCAGGTCATTGCAATGTAAATCTCCTTTTATTTGAGAAAAACTTAAATGGCTATGTGGCCAAAACTGGGGAAAACGAACCAAACTGGAAACTTACCACCTGATCCAGCAGTGTCTTGACGATTAGTAACTGCCGCAACATCTGCCACACTACCATCGTTGCTTCCTGCGTCGTCGAGCCCCAGAGTAGCCAGCCGGTGGTCATCTTGCCGAACAAGACCTTCCATGCCACGTAAATCCCGCAACGTTACGTTAGGAGTCAAAGCGACTGGGGCAGGAACAGCCACAGAACGTGTCACATGGATAGACTCGGCTGCGCATATTGGGTGCTCATTTTGAGTGAGACTCTGCGTTGGACGATCAACAGCGGCCACAGACTGGCAGTGGTTATCCTGACCCTTCTGGAGAGACGAGATTCGAGCCGTCAAAGACTCCACAGCAGCAAGAATATCCGCCAACCCGTCAGCAACAACAGGCGATGCCACTCGTTCCGTGGGACCCTCACAATTGCATGCAAGCACCCTGAAACTATGTTGAGAACGCGACAAAAGACAGCCAAGACGGCGTTTTGTATGACCCGTTTAAAAAAGAACTAAACGAAATTATTGTAACAATTATGAGAGTGTAAGAATTGAAGTTATCGCAACTAACAAACTAGTAAAACTATGAATATTCTGCAGAAACACATCAACTGTATAGGTGCCAAGGCAAACACACACCCTTAAAGGGGGGCGGACTTTATCTTGAGTGATGTCTCAGTGTGGGGCAATTAATCCCTTTAAGCCTGACCCGCAGTCACAAAGGGAGAAAATTGGAACAAACTAAGTAAACCTACATGTAGGTCAAATGACTATATTTCAAATTGACCTAGGTCAAATTGAAATCAAACTAGGTTAATCAAACTAGGTCAATTTGACCCAACACAACTAGGTAAAGTTTTTTTAACTGCTAGGTAAAACATTTTCAACTTGGCAAACAGATTTAAACTACATGTAGGAATATTTAAAAAATGTTTTTCAAGATTCTAAGAAGGGAACTAATTGTTCACTGCATGATGTTAGGGTTTTTTATGATAGGTTAGGATTTGTTTCTTAATGTTCCGCAGCCCCCATAATTTTTTTTTTTTATGAATATTCATTGACATATTTAAATCGGCCATTGCTAGGGAAAGTTTGAAGCCTCGTAAAACCCGAAAAATTACAGAGTGGGCAATGATTATTGTCAAGGTGAATCCTAGGGTAAAGTCTTGTAGTCTGATGACGTCATTAAGTGACGTCATGATGATGTCATGATGATGTCATCAAAATCAGAAAATTTCTAAACTCTCCAAGGATTTTTGATCCACTAGTAATTTATGAATATTTTCCGAACCTACGAATTAAGGCGCATAAAACCGAGCATGCGTTTGCCATTACGACAAAAAAATAAAATTTTATGACACTTTTCAGTCCAATTTTAAGCATTTTTAGTGAATAACTTTGGCATTTATTGTCGGTTTCCAAAATCCATGCACGATTTTGTGGACAACGTCGTCAACAACATTTTTACGGGAAAATGTTTGGTGTTTAGTGAAAGCGCGCAAAATGTTTAGGATTTTTAGAAACCGGAAGTGAAGAAATTAATGTCTGCGCAAAAGTGCCTGTTTTGTGGTTGTGAAATAGTCGTAGAACTATTGTTGCAGTAAAGTCTACGATAATTGGTCGAACAGAATGTGCATTTTCTTCTATTTCCTCTGACAATGGCCAGTTTTTGGGCTTGGCTGAATACTTCAGTCTGCAATGAGCTAGCTTGATTGTCTGCAATGAGCTTTGGACTGTGTGGAGCACATGCCAGGAACCCATTTCGCGGCAAACTGAAGAGCCAATAGAAATGAAGCTAAATTTAGACCGAGATTCAACAACTTTCACTTGAAGTTGAACTCGTGGCGTTCACAACAGTTTGTTTTCCGACATCAAATATACTTTTTTAAGGATCAAAACTGACCTGTATTTTAATTAGTGGTACTAAGGTTCAATCACACCTTCACCAGGAACCCGGAAGCATTATCTGGAGACAAAAGTGTGCATGTTTGTGGACGATTTGAGTTGGAAACCTGCCGGTCGAAAATCACTTGACTTTTCAAGTCGAGTGGCCGTACTTTTCTTCGTGTTTTTAGAGGCCATGTTCTCGCTGGAAGCAGCCATTTCAGCTTCTATATCTTTGACAACTATAGATACTATTTACCAGATGTTCTTTCAATCTATCAACAGCGGGAAAAGCTCGGCTACATCTGAGAGTCCAATACAAGTTTGCTTTCCCATTCATCAGCTTTCACTCATCACTGTGTTGGCGCCGCCGTTTGCTTGCTGTTACTTTTTTGCTCAGTACAAATTATTAATTATTTCCCTTTCTCTAGGTTCAAGTACAGTTAGGCGCCTTTCGAGTCCTGAACGATTCCTTCTAACTTATCGGATTGAGTTTCTTGTCAAGTATTATTTTCTTTCACACAATAAACCAAGTGTTTCATTTTCCAGTGATAAAAGGCTTGTTCCGACTTTTTAACACTTTACTTCATTCATTCATGAAAACCTTTCATGCCCAGGTAAACCACGAATAGAACTTACAAACATTGTAAGTATTAAAATTAAAATTATCGGGTGGCTGGCGGACATGCATAAAACTAGCCTGAGAAAACATCCGACTCGTTTGCCCGAGTCAGCTGTTTTCTCGGGATAGCATAAACCGGAAGTCAAAATCGCATCTGCTCCTGTGAGCATAGCGACGGTGTTGCATAGCAACGGAATATGTCAATGGGCCCTTAAGGTATCAGGAGCCCTTTATGTAATCATTTTTGCGAAACATTTTTTATTGATTTATTATAATGTTCAAAGTGAATTCTACAGTTTAATGGAAAAAAAAATCCGAAGACTTTTGTTTTCAACGAGAAATTACGCCCAAAAGAAATATGGATGAAAAAATTACCGGAAGCAGGCTGTCATCGGCTTATTAGCACTTGTCAAGCGTTCTCATGGAAACCGCGAGAAAACACGCAACGCTTTTATAAATAAACTCGCCTGGAAGCCATTGACTCGATCGGTCGGTTGAGTTTCACAGAGAAATCATATCTAAAATACAGTTTTATAGTATAGATATGGGAGCCTAGATATGTAGCTTTGAAGATGCCTAGGAAGGGATTGAAGCGAAAATGTCCGTTTTCTTCTGTGAAGAAACGAATGTCGAAGCTGCGTATACGTATACGCGTGCAGACGGCCGTTTTCCTTCCAAAAGAAAAGTTCAACTCTTGGCTCGTATTATAACCACTTTAATCAGTGGGCAGAAGTTGGAGATTCTGCAAAGTCACTTCCAAGTTGCAAGAGTGTAAGTGCCCGTAAACTTCGCCCCGAATTTTCAACTGTAGCTTCGCCTTCGATAGCCGAAAACGAAGAACAACAGAAGCCGGACAAATTCATTACTCCTGGAATGTCACCATTGTAGATGGTCAGATACTTCAAGATAACTTATCGAATACAGTTGTTTGTACATGTAGGTTTTGCGGAGGGATAATCGAACTTCTGGAGAACATTTCTTGTCGTCAAGGAATAGGAGCGACTTGGCTTGTAAAATGTGCAAACGAAAGTTGTGAATCGATCGCACAAAGCTTCCCAACTTCAAAGAAATCTGGCCGCTTCTGAAATGAAAACAAAATTTAGTTCCCAGAAAATTACATTCGCTGCCCGGCACCGATAAAAATATCGACAAAAAGGCAGAGCAAATGTTTGCCAATTTTTCCAAATGCCCACAAGAGAATCCAGTAAATATATTTATAATACCTGTACATGAAGCACGGACCACGAGCAAAACTGTAATATTTATTTGCTGTGCATTGGAAACAATAAATATGGCCACAGTTCTTGTAGATCGAGTGACTGGCTTTAGTCATAGCCATATATTTCAGGAATCTCAACTACAGATATTAACATTTGATTAAAGTCTATAAACTTACGCACTTTCCCTCATTTCTGTCAGAACGCGTTCTCGTGAACTACTAGACTTTCTCAAAGTCCTTCTTAGCCCCCAGTAATCGCTTACCCAGTGATTCAGCGAGTTCGACTTGGAGCAAGTCTAGTGAACTACTAACATGATCTTCCGTAACAGTTGTGCTGGTTTGCCGGTCTAGTTCTTTGCGCTAATTCGTCTTTCCTTCTCTTTTCACTCATGATTTCTGTGAATTACCATTGAATGGAACTTGTCTACTGCGATATTCAAACCGAAGATATCGCACTGAAGAGCTAATAACTTAAGCTACCGTCAAACTGCTGTAGATTGGCCGAGTAGTAGTTCACTGAATTGAGGCGCGAAAAATCGCATGCGGCTTCCATAAACATGGCATCGTGTTGCACGATACCTACTGCTCAACATCAAATACTGGAAAAATGACATTCTTAATGACAGATAAGTTAATTGTGTCAACGAACCTCAGTGGGATGCCGGAAACTTTGAAACCATTTTTCTCGGCGTTATAAATGCAAGTTCTGTCGCATGTATTCGGAGCTCCTGTCCCTCTAGATTTTAACTGATGGGATTGAAAATTGGCATATGGCTAGATCAATATGTTGACAAAAAAAGGGTGTCTCAGTTTTTTAATGCGTTTTCTTGTTCTTGAGATACTTTTATGTTTCTTTCTTCAACCCCTAAAAAAGGTATTCCAAATCTTTGCAGTTGATTATTTTCGCGACAGAATAAGATATCAGAAAACTGAGACACCCTTTTTTAGATCAATATCTCTACTTTGTGAAGGTGGTTTCAGTACGGATTTCCGTCAAATTCCCGAGGGACAGGAGCTCCAGGTATAAGGTTTGGTCAAATTGGATTAAAAACACAATAAATAAAAGAGTATTTGATAATAAGGAAAATGAAGTTATTTTCTAGAATCTGTGTTTATTAAGCTTTCAGAAAATGTATACTTTGTAGGGGTTTTCTTGAATTTAACGCGCGCAATTAAAAGTTTTCGGGAAGCTCTCTTGAAGGGCTCCTGATACCTTAAAAGATCCCTTTTTAGAATGATTGATATCCCCAACCAAAATAACCTACTTGGGTTGGGTAAAATTGGCCTGGCGGGTCAAATTGACATACAACATATACAAAATTAATGTCTATATTTAGAAGTAATAGCATGGCATGAGGTTGATTAGTGATTAAATGTACCCGAAAGCTGAGGGAGGTTTTGTTTGGCTGAGGGACTTTTACTAAACCTCCTGAGGCTTGAGGGACATTTAATCACTAATCAACCGAAAAGCCATGCTATCAGTTTGTAACATTACGGTTTCCGAGGAAGTAGGAGAGTAAAATAAAAATGCTTTTGGCCGAGTCAACAAGTTCAAAATGAATAAATTAAATATTTTTGGGTTGCTATGAATACTCTTGGGAATCCGTTAATTGTTCACTTCATCTATTCGTTAGTTATTGTATTGAAATCGTTTGGGATAGTTTAGCATTTATATAGGCCTGATAAAAATGTGGTGCAATGCATGTGCAATAGTATTACTAGTTATCCCACATGTGTTAGATGTGAAGGAAGGTTCAAGCCTACATAGGTATTCTTTTGAAAAGTTGGTAATCTTGCTATGGTACAATGTAGATGTCCCGATGAATGAATTTGAGGGATGTATCCATAAGCAAACCTTTTGCATAAACATTATGTATGATTAGTTACTACATTTGTAATCATACATGTACCTAATGCATAAACAATATGTATGATTAGTTACTACATGTACATTTGTAATCATACCTAATACATAAACATTAGGTATGATTACATGTAGTTACTAATGGTACCTAATGTTTATGCACGAGGTTTGATAAATAGCAGTGATCAGGGCATTTAGAGATTAAATGTCCCTCTCGGAACAATGAAAACCGAGGGAATAGTGATATTACTATGTATATCTATTTCACTTACAAAATAATATTAATAGTTTTTTTTCATGAGAACAGTTAAAAATGGAAGTCTCTACTGGTGGATATGTAAGGTTATCGGCCTGCAGCGAAGGGGTATGGGCACCCTCGGACAGAAGCCTTGAAGAGTAAATCCCATACCCCCGAGCAAAAGGCTATTAAAATGCTTATCTCTTTTCATTAATCATTAGAAGTATTGTTTGCCTAGTGCATGTCAAGTTGCATCAACTTATTGTTCGCAAGGCTTAAAGTCAAGGGGAATATGCAGATGTACATTAAAATACAAGGGGAATATTATTATATTAAATCATTGTAAAATGCAAGGAGAATATATACATGTAGTAAAGCATCAATATTTGATAAAATGCAAGGGAATAATCATATTACCCTGCAAAGAACAAAGAAACTGAGGTGTGATGTGAAAATAGGAGATTTGTCTCCCTTGAAAGAACAAAGAAAACTGCCAATAATTGTGGAAAATAAAATTGAACAGCTTACAGTGAGCTGCTTCAAGGCTGCCTGTCACTTATATTGTACCAGCACATGCAAAAGTATAGGCCATTCGCGTTTGTGAATATGCCATGCAATTTAAGACCAAAACTAGGAAATTGAGGACTGAAGTTGTATCAGCAGTGTACCATGGGCAGTAGTTTTGGTAGACAGGCTCGAAAATAACATTAAGGTTCAGAGGGAAGAAGAGACTTTCCTGTTAATATGGTCATTTCTCCAAGAAAATAACCATGCAACTACATGTAGCTGTGTGCAACAAGGGTATTTGAACAAGGCTGTTACAAGTAACTCCTGATCACATTCTAAATTCTCCCTTAGAAAACAAATAATTTGAAGGAGAATTGAGAATGTGATCAGGAGTCACTTACGCCCTTGTTGCACACTGACCATCATTACCGATTCTTGAATATTACTAAGACCTTCGTATACAAAGCAATTACTGGATGAGGTTGAGCATGATAGTGAAAATTATCAAATGAAGACAGAGGTACATACATGTAGACCTGTGTTATCTGCTCTTCTACCGATAGTAATTGAATCATTAATTATTTTTGTCTGCATATACATTGTACATGTACTGGGTATAAAAGCATACATTTTTTCACCCTTACAGCACAAGACAAGCATAAATATGTTAATGAAACAGCACACAAAGCAGAGAAAGATGAGGAGGAGGAGGAGGACTTTCAACCTGCATGCAAACGCTTTAGAACGCCAGTCAATAATCAGGTGAAAACTGTAGTATTATGATTGGCTAACAACAACCACATCACTAATTTAATTGAATGTTTTTTGTAAATATCCCACACAATGTCATCACTTAAACATGTTAAGGAAACAGCACAAAGTGTAGAACGATTGCATGCAAATTCTTTAGAACTCCAGTCAATAATCAGGTGAAAACTATAGTATTTAATGATTGGCTAACATTGCAACCACATCACTAATTTAACTGATTTTTTTTCTAAATACCCCACACAATGACATCACCTGATCCTTTAAAGAAGGTTCATGTTCCACTGGCTGAGGAAGTTTATGAAATCAGTAGAAAATGTTTTTTTCCTCACACCAATGGGCCTCATGGGTCTCCTTGAGTGGGGTAAGGACACGTAACATGTAAGTTGTTTTTATTGCTATCCATCATTCTGACCTTCCTTCCCTCCCACCCACCCAGAAATTCAAGCCCATTCGCAAATGAGCTAATGTATTAGAATTGTTGTTGGGTGTTTGAATAAAGGTCAGTTTGAGATACATGTACATGTAGCTCCCCTTGGTGTGTGAGAACTGGCAGATGATTGTGTGGTAAAGGTCAGGTTGATATAGCTCCCATTGGTGTGTGAGAACTGACAGATGATTGTGTGGTAAAGGTCAGGTTGATATAGCTCCCATTGGTGTGTGAGAACTGGCAGATGATTGTGTAGTAAAGGTCAGGGTGATATATACATGTACATGTAGCTCCCATTGGTGTGTGAGAACTGGCAGATGATTGTGTGGTAAAGGTCAGGGTGATATAGCTGTTTCGGGATAGTTTTCTTCTCTATCTCTCAGGAACCGGGAAATCGTACTCTATGACTCGAGCAGGCTTTTGAGTTGTACCTTCTTTATTCTTCTCTTACATCCTTCTTACACTTCTTTCGCTATTTACATCCTCAACTGGTTCCGGTCCCAACTAACTAGCAAGAGAGTATCTCTGCTTTGTGTAGGCATACTCTCAGCACTTCACTTAACAGACAGCTATCAATCTTAAGATTGGTTCTTATTGGATAAAAGTCTTGATAGATTCTGATGTAAGGCAACTAGGGCGTAAGAGTAAACAATGAAAAGATTGACAAAACGAGAATAAAACTTAATTTGAAACTATGAATGTCAATGGTAATCAGACTAGGACTAGAGTGAACACTGACACACAAGTCACCGTAAAGAAATCTAAGTCTTAATCGAAAGTTACTGAAAGAAGCGATCTTAGAACAAAGTCCAAAAACGAGTCGCGTCTTTAGTTAGGTCGCACCCCAAGGCGGGGCCTATGAAAAAGCCTATGCTAAAGACCGCCCACTTTGTAAATGTCCGTACGTGGTTATGAATTTAACTCTAATGGCCTCACATCATTATCTTCTGATAAAATATCAGTTAACCCTTTTAGTCTTGGACAGGGATCAACCCGGATAAAAGGTTCTGTCATTTGGATAGATGTTCTGATACTAGAGTTGCTATTCAACTGTCACTGCGATAAAACGAGCCGATAACAGATATGTAAGATCAGCTTTTCTTCTGTACGACGTTCCTTACAAAATCCAACTTAAGGAATATTTCGGTGAAGGACAACTCATTTTTCCCGATACTTTTTAACTTGTCTTTGGAAACGAAACGAAACTCACTCTTTTTGCTATGCTAACCATAAGAATATATCGTCGAACATTCTAGAATCAGAACATTCAATTGTCATTATCCTTCTGCAATTGATACCCTTACAGGCATGTTCCCGCATTTAACACTTGCTTTTAAATGCGATTACATGCGCCGAAAACACTTAGTTGTTTTCATTCGGATCATCGTTTAACTGATGGTGTAGTGTTACGGCATAACAACCTTCAACTTTAGAATATAGGTTTTGGAACAAAATCACAGTGAACAAGAAATAATCACAAATATATGAGAATCAGAATTAAGAAGAAACCGCGCAGGTCTTATCTTAATCGGATATGATTTATGTCATCTTTGGTGACCCTGTGCCGTGACCAATATGACCGAGAAGCAAAACTGATAACTTAAGGTAACATTTAATTAATACCATAATTATTCCCACTTCGTTGAAATGCCAATTTAATCACCGTTCAACATTCTACCTCTGAATTCATAAATTATTTCACTTTACTAAACCTAGTGTCGCGTAACATAGCTCCCATTGGTGTGTGAGAACTGACAGATGATTGTGTGGTAAAGGTCAGGTTGATATAGCTCCCATTGGTGTGTGAGAACTGGCAGATGATTTTGTGGTAAAGGTCAGGGTGACATAGCTCCCATTGGTGTGTGAGAACTGGCAGATGATTGTTTGGTACACATACAGAGGTTTCGTTAATTTTGAAAGTAGGCATCAAAGGCACATAAATAACAGGTTCATTCCGAGTGAATAATAGGTTCATTCCGATAGATAGCACGTTACATAAATAATAGATTCATTCCGAGTGGTTCAAGGGTTTTGGCTTAATAGATGAGATATGATCCACATGCTTTTCTCACGGAATCGCGTTTAGAATAGATGGCTTCTAAAGGAATAAGGAGCATGTCAGTACTAGAATAGTTATATAGGGCTGAGGAAATATTCAGAAATTGCTGTTGGTTTAGATTTGATAAAATTAGTAGATTTATCTACAGGTTGTCTGTGTTCGTTAAAACGGTCTGATATACTTATTGTGAATTACAGTACTGGCATTGAATCCTGTAAATTATATTACGTTTTTAGTGTTAGATGTAATGTGAGATTTGATATGGTGAGATTCGCCAGTAGAAGAAAAAGTGTATTGAGTGAGGCCATGTTCGATGTAAGGGCAGGTAGTGCAGTTTTTACTGCAGCGATAAGAGCCGGGTGGCAGTGGAGCAGTGTAGTAGTGTTAGGTAACTAAGCTCTTACTAGGATGTCACTTAGAGTGCAAGTAAAGCCATAAAACAAAATTAACTCTTTGCCCCAAATTCTATTTCTAATATACATGTACTTCAGTTGTCTAAATTAGTTTTTTTTGAGAGACAGGAGCAGAAATTAAACTAGAATAAACGCTACCCGAATTGCGGGATTGATTCATCTTGTGATGTCACAATGAAAACCTACGGGATTTTATTGTAGTAGTTTTCTCTAGGGAGGGAGTTGATTCATCTTATGACGTCACAGGATCCATAACCGAAATTAGGGATTAAATGCCAGAAATGTTACAAAATTTTCAAGATTAATGCCTTTTTGTGAGAAACAAACACAATAGTACAAAATAATTTTATTGTTTTGACATTATACATTGTACTTGCACTTTAATATGTTATTACAGTGGCGGTGGGCTACTAAAGAAAGTTTTAAAAAAAAATTCACAACGTTTAGATGAATAGAGAATGTTAGTGTTTATGAATTATTGGTGAGATGTTAGGTAGTGCTAGATTATATGTAATGATAAAAGGCGTACGGTCCGCATCTGACTTGAGTTTGTTTTGTAAAGCATCAGTGCGAGAAATGTTAGATGCATGTTGTATTTGTGTCTTAGGGGAAGTAAGATTATAGCCGCGTTTGTTAAAGTATGTTATTAATTGATTAGTGCATTTCTTAAAGCTATCGTTCAAATAGCAAATGTGGCGAAGGCGAAGTGAAAGGCTATATGGGATAGAGTATTTAGTGTGACCGGGGTGACAAGACGTGTTAAGAAGGTACTGGTGTTTGGCAGTGGGTCTGTTTCTATAAGTCCGTTTTTAAGAAAAACGTTAACGTCGAGAAATGGGATGTTAATGGAAGAATGGTTGAGATATATTGATGATATTTTCGTGATCTGGACTGAAGGACTGGATTGACTGAAAATATTCATTAATTACGAAAATATGGGATAGAGTATTTAGTGTGACCGGGGTGACAAGACGTGTTAAGAAGGTACTGGTGTTTGGCAGTGGGTTTGGTGTACAAGTCTGTTTCTATAAGTCCATTCTTTAAGAAAAACGTTAACGTCGAGAAATGGGATGTTAATGGAAGAATGGTTGAGATATATTGATGATATTTTCGTAATTAATGAATATTTACAGTCAATCCAGTCCTTCAGTCCAGATCACGAAAATATCATCAATATATCTCAACCATTCTTCCATTAACATCCCATTTCTCGACGTTAACGTTTTTCTTAAAGAATGGACTTATAGAAACAGACTTGTACACCAAACCCACTGACAAACACCAGTACCTGCTTAAAACGTCTTGTCACTCCGTTCATTAACTACCATAAAATAACAAATCCTAGGCATGCCGAACACAAACTATTACCTTTTCGGAGTTTTTCTAAATTTAACCCTGAAGCCTTTCAGAATGACTTACAGAAACAACCATGGGAACAATTGGACCAAATTAATGATCCTAACGAGACGTTGGAATTATGGAAAACACTATTTCTATAGGTAGCTGATAAATATGCTACATTTAAATCAAAACGTATCTGTCCCCAACAGTCAGTCCTTGGATTACTCATGACCTTAAACGAAAGAAAAATGTTTCAAAGGGATTGGCTGAAAGCTTAATCAATTAAGACAAACAATAGGCATTTTGCATCAACCGATCACGTGACGATTTACCCATAGCAACGCCTATGTGGAGGGCAAGCCATCCAAACATTCCTTGACAACAGAGAGACCCGAGCATGTAACCTCAATACTAGAAGGTCTGCATGTTCCTTTAATGTTATTCGTTTTCAGCCCAAATATATCAGAACTATTTAGCTTTAAATCTTACAGTTCAGTGTTAGAGGATTGTAAGACGATCAGAAATAGCTTTCTGAGCCAAAAACGGAGTTAGACTTGTTCCAAAGCTATTTAATCGATCGGAAACAAGTTTTAAGCTTTGGTAAAGAGATCTCGGATCCTTGTCCTATTACTTCTGGAGTCCCTTAAGGGCCAATACGTGGCCCATTGATTTTTGTATTGTTTGTGAATGATCTGCCTTTGGCTCTTAAGCGATGTCAAATTCTTATGTATGCGGATGATACAGATATGTATATTACCGGTAGCGATGCTCAGGAAATAGCAAACGCTCTTTAATACTAAAGAATTGGCCTTAGTCAATCAGTAGCTGCGAGATAATAGTCTTTTCATTCATAAGGATAAAACAGAATGTATTTTATTTGGCACAGGTCCTAGGCTAGCAAGTGCTAGTAACTTTTCTGTATCTATTGGTGGTCAAGATCTTAAACGTGTCTCTGAGTATAAGTATCTTGGAGTAATTTTGGATGAGTCCCTTACGTGGAAGCGCATGTAAAATATCTGCTCAGTAAAGTTGGGAAGAGAATAGGGATGCTTGTCCGAACTAGGAAGAACATCAGTATGCACACAGCCAGTACCATCTACAAGTCGTTTGTTCTCCCTATTCTTGATTACTGTGATGCTGTATGGAACCGCTGTGGGAGTGTGAATACAGATAAGTTAGAGAAGTTACAGAGGCGTGCAGCACGCATCGTTATGTGGATGGACAGCAGTGATGAAGCGCTAGCGTATCTAGGTTACAGAACATTAGAACGTAGACGCGAGGGGCATGTATTAAAGTTAGTCACGAAATGTTTAAACAAGTGCTGCCCACAATTTCTAGTAGATTATTTTAAATATAATAGGGACGTAATATGTAGGACGACAAGGCAGAGCGACCACCTCAGACTGCCGTCAATAAGACTGGAATGTACTAACAGGGCGTTTTATTACCATGGTTGTCTAGTTTTTAATCGAAATATATAACTTAGTTTTAACGTAGTATAGCTTAGAGTAATTTTGATTTAGTTTTATATTTATTCTTATACTTTTATACCTTTTTATAGTGAGCCATATATTTTTATTATATATCATTAGTAAATAGGGCCTCTAGTGATATCAGTTTTTTTACATCTGTAAATACTGAACGAGTAACCCTGTTTAAATAAAGGTATCTATCTATCTTCAGCAGATTGGATAAGATATAAAAAACTCGAAATAAATTGAATAAGGATATATGCAATGCTAAAGCAAAATACTTCCATGACACCTTTAAAACTAATAATGGTGATCAGAAGAAAATGTGGAAAGCTATTAGTGAGCTAAGGTCCTATAAAGTTAACACCACCATATTAAACAAAATTAACTTCATGGGAAATACGATTGAAGATCCAAAAGAGATTGCTGAGGCTTTGAACAGCATTTTGCCAAAATCGGCCGAAAATTAGCAGGAAAGATGTCCGATAATAATAATGTGTCTTTCAAAACTTATCCTCCGGTGTTCCTAGTTTTACAACATAGCCTTATATGTTGGGAGTCTATAAATAACAAATATTAGCCTGCAGCTTATTAATCCACTAGGTTCTTATTCGTGGGTTTTTACTGTTGTATCCCACAGAACTCTGTAGTTAAGCCAGCCTCGGCCGACATGACGGCTGAGGGTTGGCCAACATTGCGTACAGTACACATGATCCCATAACATGGCATACATGCAATAGGGGTTGTTACTTTTTTTATGAAATCTCTGAGTTCAGGGTCCTGGAAATTTTCTTTTTGTAGTCTGGAAATATCCTGGAATTCGATGCAGTATGAGTCATATTTCCATGGCTTCAAGACGATTAACACAAATTGAGGACTTCTTTGATTCATAACAATTGAAAAATGAAATCACCATGGTAACAGTTGGTAAATGATTGATGCATGTTTATTCGCTAAATTCCAATTCGATCTGTGGATTAGCCGGGACCTGGCTTTGATCAGCCCCCATGGTTGTTTCAGGTCTCGTTAGAGACAGATTCTTTTGACAGAAGACTGACAAAATTAACATGTGAATATCGTTAAATGGCATGATTGATAGTTATCTTTTGGTTTGGCCTATTAGTTACGGTCAAAGAAAAGATGGGGTTTGCAAGAAGACTGCAATGACGAGCCTGAAGACAAGGAGTGTGGGCCCCCTGAATGGAACATGGAACTTGTAAAGGAGGAGAATCCATCGGCAGATAGTGAGAGGAGTGCTCAGGAAGAACCAAACTCTGGATGTTCAAAAACAGCAGATACTAAAGGAGGAAAAGAGTATCCCAAGTAAGTGTAATACAGAACAGTTAAGCAATCAAGGACGATGACTTAAAACAACAGTGATTTCGTAATTTTATAAAATACAGTAACTGTGTGTAAAAAATGTACTAAATTTTGACCTTTAGCTATCTGTGCAAAAACTCAACATCAAAACTCCATATTTATGTTCAAAGGATAACGCCGACGTGCATTAAAACAAAATCACACCGTTTATCGTTCTGCCTGATCATACGTTTTGAAAATCTGGTTGTGAAAGGCACCTATACCCTTGCACCAAAAGCCCGGGAAATCCAGGCTTTTCCGGGGAAAAAGCAGGGAAAATTTTCCGGGGAAGCCCGGAAGCCATTCCAGGCTTTCCCCGGAATTTTGCACATAGGGAAAAGGCAAACCTTAACTCAGATGTTTTAATCTACCAATAATGTATTGACAATTTTATATGTTGCTCATATTATATATGCCATGATGAGCTTTTCTCTTGTGAGGTTTGACACTTGATTTGTTGGCTGATGTGGAGGGCTTTGTTGATTTTAATTACCCTAGTTTAAATTAAGAAACTGTTACGTTACATGTAAATGCAGATGACCAATTTGTATATTGTTTTTATAACTTTAGTAAGGTCGCCGCCTTTATCCCAGATATGTCCAGTGGACTCCGAGAGTGTAGTTCCATTGTGTTCTGTAGCTCTGCTCAGTCTTGATATACTTTAATTTGTTTAATGCTTAATAAAGGAACAGCAATTTAAGGAGTATATATATATACATGTACATGTTTATAATAAAATAATAAAATATGGGATCTTCCTAAGAATGCGCAATTTCATTGGATGCTCAGCGTGCTTGATTTTCTTATAATGCACGCTCGAGAAAAAAACTAAAACAAAACGTACCAGGGATTGTTTTTCGCGAGTTTAATATAATATAATAGTCATATTTATATAGCGCCATATCACCACAGTCTCATGGCAATTTACATATTACTGACATATGCCATTAGTGGTATTTATGGACTGCTTATCGCGCTAATAGCTGCCACGCAGTTTACAATGTTGAGTGTGTGGTTATAGTGCAATGGCCAGGCTGCTGTACAGGGTGACAATCACCTGCTCTCTTTCAAGTAGTACAACAGGATCTTTGACGTCCCCTTCAAATAGTGATTAGCAATAGAAGGAGACAAGGCCAACGGCTTATAAACGTCCTTGCCAAAGGACGCGGCCCAGATTCGAATCTTCGACCTCCCACACTCGAGACCGTGCTCTACCAACTGAGCTTTAATACCAGTGATGCTGTACTGAACTAACCAGTGAGGCGGTTATGGATAACGGAGATTATTTCATACACTGGGAAGACAACATGGTGCGTCTGGCTATGAATTGTTAAGGTGTCTTGAAGAATAGAAAATAAAAGTTGCTTCCCAAAACTAAAAGAAAAAGAGAGAATGTAGTATTGGCTTGATACTCGACAAAGGCAACAACAAAATGGGCTGCTAAAACATTTGAAGTTGAGAAAAGCTATGTCTACATTCTAATACAGTGTTACTCATTGACAATTTGATACAAAATATTTTCTAACAACGTTTTTCTAACTGAGCTGGGTGTATTAAAAGAAAGGAAAGTGCCAACACAACTACAAGACATTACTCACCAAAAACTCCACGATAACTTAATTATACCTGTTTTATGCTGAAGCCAGAAAAGTGAATGGCAAAGAATACGCTGGGGTTTCTCTGGTTTCATGTAGAAATTCGTTTGACAGGTTCCTGAATGTTCCTGAATGAAAAACGGGCGATAAAACTTACAAAGAACCCAGAATTTCAGAAGAGAAGATCATGTGGCCTTACCAACAAAGGGAGACTACAAACCTACGCAATCAGCAGTTAAAACACTTTCTGGTGGGATTTAATAAGGCACATATCTTTCTTCAAACCACAGAATCAGTAAACAGTTTCAACGATGCATGCAGTCAGTGCAGTTGTAGAAAATAGTCAGCAGTCCTCAACTCATGTATCCAACTCAGCTGCCTCATCAGGCATGTTCATTACGTCTTGCGCTATTTCTGACTCCTCTTCTTGAATCATTGTCCCATTAATTGGAACCATAGAGTCCCTAGCTAGGTAGTACCACTTGTAAACGGTTTCATTGATTTCTATGTATATGCCCTCTCTTGACCTTTTATACTTGGCTGAGTCGAAGCCTTCATAGCGGGCTCTAATATTGCTCTCATCTTTGAGCATAGCTGCTATTTGCAATTTTCCTACTCCAAATAATTTAGCCAGTTTTCTACAACCATCTTTGGGATTCTCTTTGGCTTGATCTAGAATTTCGACTTTTTCCTGAAGTGTAAGAGCCTTCTTTTTTAAGCGAGCACATGTTGGTGTTGACATATTTAATATGTGCTTACTTGGATCAACAGAACTAAAATGAAGTGCTGTAATTACACCCATACCGTGGCAAAATGCCATTCACATGTTCCTTTGATGAGCCCAGCATGTGCGTGTCCGCCCAGTTTCCCGCAAAAACTAAAAGAATAGAAAGACAATCACCCCTGTTTCTAATTTAAGTACGTACATTTGTACGTGTATTTACGGAAATGTTTTGTGAAAACCAAGAAAACTCCTTAAAAGCTTAGCCTAAGACTTCAACAGTTTGAAGTTTTCATATTGGCCGCTACCAAATTGAAAGGACTGGGTCGAGTTTGTAAAGTTAATATAATTGTAGTCTAATTAAGAAATGAACTCCATTATAAGAAAGAGCACATTGAAATTAGTAAATTTACCAAATTTGGGGATGTTTCATCGGATATTTACCATGTGGTGAGCTTTCAAAAAATAATCATAATTTATTAATTAAATAATAATTAAATAAATTTAATCGCAAAAATCAAAGATGATTGTATATACATGTATAGATTGGAGGGACGCTTGTCTCTTATTTTGGCGATTTTTGAAAGATTTCTATTCAGTTCTTTCTCAAACTTGGTATTCTTGCTAATTCTGAGGTGCTCTTTCTTATGCGAAATTTATTTGTTAATTGCATTAACTTTACAAACCTGGCCCCAGTCCTTTTTTCAATTTGGTAGTGGCCAATTTGTAATTCACTGTGAGTTTACTAAGTAAGAAAACTATTCACTTAAGAAGTTCAAGCCCTCGGAAACTTGTGTACCTTTACACAACGTTTGTCGCAGTGTGCATTGTACCATGCTATCAACACCTAGCTGTGTCAGCTACAGTTATTGTAGATTTTGCTGTATTAAAATAGACAGCACTTATGATAAAGAACAGTCTTCTAGCATCCTTTCCTGACCCATAACCGCGTTAGAAAAAGCCTGGGTCAATTCCCAGGTCGACGTCATCTCATTAATGCATTATCCTGCAATGGCGCCTTTCTATCACAACAACATCGATTTATAGAAAATATACACAGTTTGTGAGTTGTTAGTAAAGAAAAAAGTCATTTTAGACAAAATGCTAAGTATTTATTCAAATTATTGCAAAGTCGAATTAATGAGATGACGTCTACCCGGTAATAATAATAATAATAAGAAGCACTTTAAATAAATTAGCAGCTATGAGCTACAGCTGTAGCCAGATTAATACAGTCAGTAGGCCTGTGTTTTCTAACCCACAAATGTAGTCGAACATTGACAGCAAGTCCACCCAAGTCACTATCCAGTGAAAGGCATAAAATCAGTAATATATTGGTAAGCTTTCTGTTATGATAACATTGTCCATTCTTCTGACTACTATAATTAAATTATATTTTATTTTCAGGGTTCCAAAGATCTTTTTTGGTACTAGGACCCATAAGCAAGTGGCACAGATAACACGTGAGCTGGGTAAGACGGCATACCACCATGCCAGGATGTGTATCCTGTCCAGCAGAGAGCATTCCTGTATTCACCCCAGGGTATCCAAAGGAAAGAACAAGAACGAGGAGTGCAAGAAGCTAAGGGATGGCTCTGAGGTTGGTATGCAGCCATGTTTGTTCTCTCACTTTCTGCAGTCAAGTGATGATCATTATTGCTTTGTCATCAGGGTGAGATGTGCTCTTATCACCAGAGAGTACATCTGCTAAAGTCTCAATCAGCTATCAAAAAATATGGTCTTGTTACCGCCTGGGATATTGAAGACCTGTTGAGAGTTGGAAAGAAGCTGAAGGTATGCTGTGTGAATGTAGTTTAATTTATTGTGTGATGTGTTCTCTTAGGGCTTCAATTACAGCAGTTGCCCAATTAGCAGCAAAACTATAAGAAATGAATAAATGAAGATTCAGAACTACATGGATTTTTTAGATTATATTGGTACATTTGTATACATAAGTGCGACAGGCAAGTTGTGGTGACCAGTGTTTCAATCAAGATCTCGAGCCTACCATATGTCCAACATGTACATTAATTTTGTACAGTCACATAAGAGGGACAGACATCTTTTGGTGACCTGCTTTCATCAATAGCCCTACCATACACGTATGTCCAACATACATGTACGGTTGTATACATAACAGAGATAGACATCTTGAGGTGACATGCTTTAGTCAAGAGACCTACCGTATGTCCAACATACATGTACATTTGTATACGTACATGTTAGAGGGACACTGACATATGGTGACCTAGGCTTTAATCAAGAGCCCTACCATATGTTCAACATAATTTTTTACTCATAAGAGGGACAACCATCTTATTGTGACCTGCTTCAATTAAGAACCCTACCATATGTCGAACATATATTTGTACTCATAAGAGGGACATATATCTTCTGGTGAACTGCTTCAATCAACAGCACGCTATTTTAATTTGTTCAAAAATATTTACAGTCAACATGGCGGACCTCGAGACTGAACAAGAACCGAGCCTAGCTGAACTCTACAAAATTATAAAGGATATTCAATATAATACCTTCTGAAACTCATTAATAATGCATGAGCTTTTTAGTCAATCAGAGGACTGCATTTGGTCAGGTGAATGAGTTTGGATACCCAATGAAACACTAGATGAACATCACTAGTGATTTGGATATCCAAATCACTAGTGATGTTCATCTGTGCTCTCATTGGGTATCAAGCCTTCATGCATGTGATGGGCCTAATTAAGCTACAAGGATTACAGCATAAGTATGACTTTACATGGAGAAGTGAAGGAGAAGACGGAAATAATAATTGTTGTCCAGTGTGATTCGAACCATCCTCATGGCTGCTCTTGACTAGTCCGCTGTTTTGCCCACTACACTATCCAGTCCGTTTGTTGAAATGTCCATGAAAAAATAACAATCGGAACCCTTGTAGTCTATAATTGCATGCAATAAAATTCCAGGCAAACAGTACTTGGGCCGCGTCAGGCAAAAAGGGCCCGGACGACATTCAAGTTAAATAATTCCTACAACGGTGTTCCTAATAACAGGTTGAAGATTGTATTGTAATCTTGACGAGGAGCGCTACATTTCATTGATTTCATAACAATAAATGTCAGTTTCATGAAATTGACGACAAAAATCAGGGGTGAAATTTACGTGATTTTGATGCAAGGGCACGATTACAAATATGACCACAAAAATTAGGAATCCTGTCATAGGGGATGATTTTGATGTATGACATTCATTTATACCTACTGGCATTAAAGAGTAAAAAATAAATAAGATGAACCAGATGATCACTTTTTGGCAAAAAAATGTCTTTTCTGCTGTCGTTCTGCTCCCCGTAGCTCATAATATGATTTTAGCAATAGTACAAGTTACACCTTGAAACAAACGTCTGATGATAGGGAATGATTTGCGTCTGCTAAAATATTGTGATCACACCGATCTGTAAAAATATCGTAAATTTCGTCTTCGATTTCACTTGTCAATTTCATGAAATCAACACTACTTGTTAGTAGCACAATGTGGCGCTCGCGATGCATATTGCAATTGCACCACAAGTATAAAAAACATGGTACAATTTCAAGAGACATTTACATATTATGTCGTCCGGGCCCTTTTTGCCTGACGCGGCCCACTTTCTAATGATTTATGAATGCAGGTATTGTTTTAGCTTGAGAAGTCATATAAAAAACGAGAGCTTTGTGTTTCATCAGGGAATCCAAACACCTCGAAATTTCATCTTTCTCGGTGTTTGGATACCCTGGTAAAATACTAGCTCTCGTTTTTTATATATTACGGGCGATGTGAAGGGTTAACCGAGTCGATAGAATACCACTCGAAAATGGTTGAAGATATTACGAACTGAAACAAGGCGCAAAGTAAAGAAGCTCTTAGCAAAAAAGATGAAGACCTGATGGCCTTAAAAGCCCAGCTGGAGGAAAAAGGTGAAAGTATTTCGACTAACAGGGGTAAGATAGAAGAGCTTGAAATTAAACAAGATGACCTAGAGCAGTATTCGTGCAAGCATAACTTGGTTGTCGCCGGCATTCCAACAGGCGAACATGAGGACTTGGAGGTGATAATGATTTTGGGCGAACAGCTTGGGGTTGATATTGAGAAGAAAGATGTTGATATATCGGAAATGCATAATAGACATCTTAGAGACTCCACACTTTTACATGTTATAGCCACGAAAACTAAAATGGGCCAATTGTCTTTTAAATGTGCAGCCGCAAGAGAATGGAATGACTTACCAAGAGAGCTGCGGGAGTTACAAACACTATCAACTTTTAAGGCTGGCGTTTTCAAGTATTTTTTTGAACATGATGACAACAATCATCAATGTAGTTTACGATAATTGTTTAGATATCCTTTTTAAGCTTTGTACAGTTATATGTTTTTTTTTTTATATAATATTATTCATTCATACATTTATTATTATACTATTATATATTGAGATTTTTTAGATACATTACATGTATCTATAATACTGGTCACCGGTTGATACCAGCTAATCCTTTTCGATTAGCTGATCGGTCTTTACAGTTTAAATAATATCTGTCATCGTATTCGCTCGTCCAGCGAGATAAAGCCGTTAATCGTCAAGTTTCATTCTCACAAGCTAAAGAATGAACTCTACAGGGCAAGATACAAATTGAAGGACTTCAAAGCCAGCCGCCCTGAGTTTAATGGAGCGAAGACAATTTTTATTAATGAAAACCTAACAGAAAAATTGTTCTCCGAAGTTAGGAAGAAAGTAAAACTCAACAAGTGGTTTAGTTGTTACACTGTTGACGGGAGAATTCTAGTGAGGAGAAAAAGAGGGGAGAAGCAATTTCATATCAGCAAGGAGGCAGATTTGGAAGAACTTTATCAGTTGAGTTTAAGTAATGATGAGAGGTGTAGATTACGCGATTAATTTCATGGCCAAGAAATATTAATGTTTATATGCATGGTGAGTGCAATTTTCTTTATTTCTTTAATTCTTTTGAGTATACATGTAAGTATTGTGTAATGGGCTTTAAATATTATACTTGTGCTGTGTTAGATATGTGGTTTATTTATATTTTGTGTGTTTATGTAAGTATATTGTGTTGTTTGAATGCGGGAATCGGATTGAAAATTACATTGAAATGTTATGAGGACTGTAAGATTCCTAAATTTTAATCTACTTTCAGTAAAGGCTAGGGGACTAAGAAATATAACAAAAGTTAGGAAATTATTAAGCTGGTCAAAAAGACATAGGGGAGACAGAGGTGTGACATTTTTTCAAGAAACCCAAACAACTGTGGATGTTGAACAAAAGTGGCGAGTATTGACAAAAGGAGAGTTTATAATGTCACATGGTTCTTCCAATAGTAGAGGTGTCGCTATTCACCTTGGCCATCATTTGGAATATCAAATTATTTCCCAATGCACCAATCCTGACGGGAGGTATGCTATACTTCTGGCTAAGATACAAGGTTTAGATTTTTTGTTTATTAATTCGTATGCACCGAACAATGAGAGTGATCAATTTAATTAATGAGATTAATTCTATTGATTGTCCTGTAGATACCCATGTAGTTTGGGGAGGGGATTTCAACGTGTTTTTTATTCACAGCTGGAAACTCTGGATGGTAACCCTCCTTTAAAAGTGAAAACTTTAGAGCAAATTGAATTCGATTTAGTCGATATCTGGAGATTACGTAACCCTACTGTGAAAAGGTATACCTGGAGAGGTACTCAGTGCCCAGGGCATGAAAAGTACTTTGGAGGTTTTGCAAAGAAGGTTGGATTATGTTTTTATTTCAGATAATTTACAGCCTATTGTTAAAGATTACGATATAATTCCGGCCCCAGCAACGGATCATTCAGCACTAATTATTAGTTTTGCATCTTTTGATGAAGGCAAAAGGGGACCCTCTTTTTGGAAATTTAATAATTCGCTTATTAACGATTCCGTTTATGTGGAGAAAATGATAGAGTTGATTTTGGAAGTTTTAAAAGACTTGTCAAACAGGCAGTTTGACACGCAGTTACGGTGGGAACTAATTAAATATGAAATTAGAAAGTTTACGATTGCATTTCCTAAAGCCAAGGCAAAAGAATTTAAAGCTAATCTTCAGTTATTAGAAACCAAAATAAAGGATATAGAAAATACCCCTAATTGGGAAAAAGATGCAGATTTAATGCAACAATATGGTGATTCCAAGCTGGAACTCAATAAGTATTATGAACGTATTACGGTGGAGGGGTTGATTTTAACATTGAAGGTGGATTAATTGGTATGAGTTTGGTGAGAAGAGTAACAATTTTTTTCTTACCTTTAGAGAAACGAAAGAAAAGTAAACACATATCCGAAAGATAGTAGTAAATGACAGGGAAATTACGAATGCAAGCGATATATTGATGAATACGAAAGAGTTTTATGGCAGATCGTTACAGCTTTATTTCGAAAGTGGAAGTTAAAGAACTGGAAGAGGAAGATAAGTTTAATTGCGAAGGTGATCTCAGTATAGATGAATGTTTTCTTGCTTTGCAACAAATGGGGAATATGAAATCTCCCGGGAATGATGATCTGACGAAAGAGTTCTACATAGCCTTTTGGGGTATTTTAGGGAAGGAACTAGTGTCTTGTTTGAATGATTGTTACCAAAGAGGGTCGTTAACAACAACTCGGAAACAAGCCATAATTACGTTAATAGAGAAAAGAGGGTAAGGATTGCAGATTTCTTACATCATGCATGGAGACCATTAGCTTGAAAAATGTTGACTCAAAAGTTTGTAGTAAAGCTCTAAGTAATAGGTTCATTAATATTTTACCTAAGCTTATTCTGATCAATCCGCATTTGTGAAATCGAGGACTAGAGGATCCGATTCGTTTTTTACAGGATACAATAGAATATTATTCTCAGAAGTCTAACTCTTGCTTTCTACTTTTTGCGGCTGATTTTGAAAAAGCCTGTGATAGTTTAGAGCATAATTTTATATTTGCTGTTCTGAAGCATTTTGGCTTTGGCCCCTCTTTCATTAACTGGATAAAGACACTTTTGAATGCTAATGAGAGTTGTGTTGTTAATAATGGATCTGCGACAAGCTATTTTAAGATATCAAGAGGAACAAGACAAGGGGATCCTACATCTCCGTACATTTTAATACTTGTTATTGAAATTATGGTACAGATGGTTCGTTCCTCTACAGAGATAAAGGGTATCGAGATCTCTAGTATTGAAAAGAAAATTTTAGTGTTTGCAGATGACACCACTTTTTTGCTTCGGGAGCAGGAATCATTGAAATCAGTGTTAAGCCTTTTAAAGCGGTTTGCCAGTTGAAGTGGGTAGGACATGGAGGTAGTGAAATTGAAGAGCCATTAAAAGTGATCCGTTTTAATGATAATGGTGTTAAAATGTTGTGTTTCTTTTTTTCTCAAAATATTGATGTAATGAAGGAAAATTATTTGATTAATGTTTTTTAAAAATTCAAAGCGACTTTAATGATCTGGAGAATGCAACGCCTTACACTATTTGGGAAAGTCCAAGTGTTAAGATCTTTAGCGCTTTCAAAGCTGTTATATGTGCGCTTGAAATGTCACGTCCCTGACTATTTTATTAAGAACGTAGAAAAATAAATGCTTAGATTTGTGTGGAATGATAAGAAGCCAAAACAGCATATAAAAGTATTATAAAAAATTGCCTGATTTGGAAACTTTCATGAAAGCCCATTACATGATGTTGGCGATTCATGCATTTAAATCTTCAGATAAAACTAAATGTTGGTATATCTTTTTTGATTATTGGTTAAAAGAAATCGGTGGTATTAAATATGCAGGTGAAAATTTTGATATAAAAAAATTCCAGCGAAACTACCTTTATTTTATAGGAATATGCTTTTGATATGGGCAGAACATAGTATATTGTCTGTTGACGAGGATCCGCATACTGTTTTAAGGGTGCGTTTACCAATTTCGTCGCTAAGCAGCGACGTTGCTATGAAGGGTCGGCGCGCGCGCGCTCATGCAATGGCGGGAAAAACTTACTTCCGGTTTAGTGAAAAAGCAACGCGCGCGCTTTGCAATGCTCCACTCCTTCAGTTTTGTTTACATTTCGTAAAAGTTACAATGAAGCTGTTTTTGCTACTTGAACCCGGTTTTTTTTACTTTCCATGCTTCAAGTTTACTTAATATAATGCCGAAAAAGATCGAGAAAACCGAGAAAACCATTCTAGCTGCGGGAGGGTCGCTGGACGAGGGAAAATTCCGATGTCAGTACGTGGAATTCAGGTGTCAAGTGCAAACTAATTTTCGTTCGGATTTCGACAAAGAAAGTTTGGAAAGTGCTCGGAAAGAGCTTGTTGATAACGAGGGGAGTCAGAATGTACTTACAAGTGAGCAGCTACACGTGAGAGGAGTCTTCGAAGAGTTTGGTTTTGAGCCACTTTCACAAGAAAGTAGCGAAGAAAAATACAGTTCCAACGAAAGAGAAATCCACTCCAATTTTACGGCGGCTCGTCACGATACTAGGACTTGACTGGAAGTATTCGGTTAATAATGACCCAAAACGTTTTCATATATTCTGATACCAGAGTGTTCTGATACCCTGGACACTATTTCTAACTATAAAGAAGGAAATACCGATACAACGTAGAACGTAGATTGTCGTTCACGGTTGCTTGCTTGAACAATTCGTCAACTATTTCTAAGGCTGGAAATGTCTGTGAAAAATGCGAAAGTTAAACATAAATACGGAAACGAACGATGGCAAGTTCCTATTAACTTGCGACCATTCCTTTAGGACGAACAAAGCCTAAGGCCTACTTGCCGAATTTTGTAATTATTTCTTTATTGATCAATGGAGAATATGTGCGAATGATATTACACATTATAGCAAGATATTCCTCTAGAATTGACATATTTAGCAGTGTTTTTGATTGCTATAGGATAGAAAACTGAGTCATATTTTGATGTAAGCTTACCGTAAGTTGAATCTGGTTGTTTCTCCTCGACGCGACGTAAAGTATAAAAGTGAGTGACTTTATTTTAGTGTCAATGTATTATAATTTAGCTTTGCAGCTAATTGGGGACACGTCACTAGTCCTACGATTTTTATACGTCCTTATCCGAGAAGACGTGAAGGTCTAACCGTTTACTGTATTATGTAAAGGCAACACCTACTCAGTTATTTTAAGACCCTGAGTGTTGGTCCGGCAGGGGTTTGAACCTGCAACCTCCCGCTCGACAGACCGGCGCTTATTACAACCGGAAGGCGGTTAGACATGTGACGGATTATGGTGCAAATCGACTTCTTTGCGTGAATAAACCAATGGAATTAGATGTCTGATAATGCAGCTCTGTTTCAATTTCACTGATTTCATTTTCTTGTCCAATGCCTTTAGCTTTGCCCTCGCAAATTCCATCGGTACACGAGAATCCATGTATGTAAAGATAATTGCTTTGTAACCACCCAAACGCGGCCGCGCCCCGTGGACCGCCCCGTGGGCCCTTGTAACAATATTATACTTCCGGTTTCACAAAAAATGAAACTGAGTTCGTGAAACAAAGAAAAGTCAATCCTTTTTCACATAAGAATTGTCCTGAAGTCGCATTGCACAGAGCCAAGCATGGGTTTAGCGAAAAAAATTAAAACACGGAAGTTATGACCATCTTACTGTTAAAATTCACGGGAAAAAATTCTAAAACGATCAATTTTCGGTATATCGTAAAACGCATGCTACACCTTTTGTGCCTAACCCAGACCAATGATATATGCAAATATGAAAGCACTATCCCAAAGCAATCATGAGTTGATTGAATTTTTCTGCCTTGATGACGTAATAATGACGTCATACAATGACGTCATCAAAATAAAAAGGTCCGTCTCCCAGGAGTTCCTGAGTGATTTATTAATTATTTTACTCAAATGGTTGGCGTTTTATGGCGTTTTAAATTCTACTTAGCAACTGCCCAAAACAATTGGTAAACGCACCCTTAAGACAACCTCTTTGGAATAATAGATATATGCCTTCACTACCTATTTTAGAAGGTTTATTGAGAGAGGTATATGTTGAGTTGCTGATCTGTTTTCAACAAGCTAGGGCTTTATGTGGGACATAGGACAAGGTTTGGATTTGGATAGTGGGGATTTTTTTGTGTTGAGCAAGTATTGTCCACAATATACCAAGCAAATGGAAATTAATTTTAAGCATTCATAGAAATAGTATTGATAAGGAAGCATTAGTGTTCAATAAAATAGTTCTTAATGATTCTTCTTATGAATTAGCCAAGATTAAAAGTAGAGATTTATACAACATTTTGTTAATTGAGAAGGCAAAATCGCCCACTGGTAAAGTTAATATCACCAGTAAAGTAAAGGCGCGGCCGGTGATATTAACTGGAAATCGATCTATATGCGTCCTTATAAAACTACTATTGATACATAATTATCTTAGATCTTTACAGTACAAAATACTTAATAATTGCTTATTTTTAAACAAAATGTTGTATATTTAAATAAAGGTAGATTCACCAAGATGCTCTTTTTGTTTCACGGAGTTGGAAACAATTCAGCACTTATTTAATGAATGTTCACATTCGATTAACTTTTATTTACAAATTAGTAATTGGCTTAAACAATGGAGTATCAAGTCAGCCTAGTTTAGATTGTTTTAATGTCATATTAGGTATAGATGAAGGGAATGATATTAAGTTAGTTTATTTTATTTATTTATAAGTTAATATTATATCAGGCTAGACCG
Source organism: Actinernus sp. WN-2022 (assembly GCA_030867875.1). Lineage (NCBI taxonomy): Eukaryota > Metazoa > Cnidaria > Anthozoa > Actiniaria > Actinernidae > Actinernus > Actinernus sp. WN-2022. Next base: position 796,498 of record JAOWCC010000330.1, read on the forward strand.
ACTGCTACTCCTCCACATATAGTATGTTTTTTTAACAAATTGAAGGAATATATGCAACTTTAAAAAAAATTGCCTCAAGAAATAACAATGGGAAAAATGGTTAGTTCCCTTGAGATGAATTTTAAATATTTCATTTCTTCTTGTATTCGTAAGTCTGTTACCCTGGGTACCAGAGTCTCCAAGCTCCACTCGTTTACTTTCTCTTCTCAGCCAAACCGCCGCGAAGCGACGAGCGAAGTGAGGAGATTCTGGCCGCACGTATATGCTTTCACAGTTCCAGTCACCGAGCGGTCTCAAATTTCTTGAAAAACCGGTTTGACGATTATGACGTCAGTCTTCAGGCACGTGCGCTGTCTGAGCTGTCAAAGTTTGTGTTTACAAGTTACGCTTCGACGAATATTCTCCGGCAAAAAGACATTTCTCGTCCAAATTGTCGCTTGACAGGCTACAGGCCTTGATTCCTCGACTGTCTAGCTCCTTTACATGAGATTTGACGAGGGATTTCAAAGGACAAACCACAATTACTATAGGTTTTGCCGGGAAGTTCAATCATTTTGAGTTCAACATGGAACACAACGACGGTATCACTTGAAAGACTTTCCCCAACCTGTTGGGAGCACGGCAAACACATCCTTCCTCTCGATAAACGCAACTATCGCCTCCTTTTGTTCTTTCTTCAAGCTTTTGATGTCGGGGAATTTAGATTTTAACGTCTCTGAAATCGATTATTCTATTAACTTTTGGTTACTAGCGTTGGCCATTTGCTTTGGCATGTACGTCTCCTGTATAGAAAACCGGTTTTATCATAACCAGGGTCACGTGTTATCAATAGACAAATCAGGGAGCGGCTTAGGGAATAATTAGTGGCCAGCCAATCAGCTCCTTAGTACAAAAGCTGTACTGACGGAACTGGCTAGAACTATCCGTGTGGCCAGAGTCTCTTAGCTTCGCTCATTGCGAGTAAACAAGTGGAACTTGGAGACTCTTGTACCCAGGGTATAAGTCTGCTAATTATTTTCCCTTTTCCCGCTTATCTTATGTTATGTAATGTATGTTTGTGTATAGAAAATGTACGGTATTAAAAATAAAATGTGAAAAGACAAAAAAAAACGGGAAGGAAAAAACACTGAAACAAAAACAATAGCTTTTCTCGAATGGGAAAATATTCACTCCTAAAAAGAAAGGAGGAGAGGATCCGGATCTACGAAGTGTTACTGCAAACTGACGCCTGTGTTGCTCTCAGAGGAAGAGAGATAACTTGGAAATGGATATAACTGCTTCATGCAGTTGTGCAAACTACACACTGAACAAAAAACAATCGCCTACAGTGCTAAACCAGTGACAACACCTTTACAAGGGAGGCATTTCTAGGTGTAATAGAAATGGACCTGATGGAATTCAGAAACTGTGAATGTAGCTGTCAGGGCAATTTATGTAATAGACCACCACAGTAAATTTGTACATGTTTAACTACTACAAGCTAATAAAAGCAAATGAAGTCCTTTCTGTACTTGCAAATGTTTGTAGAACGTATGGGTACCCAAATAACATAACGGACAATGGATTAGAGTTTAAGAATAAGCTAATTGCAGCATTTTGCCAAAGATAATGGGTAGCGATTACATATGCTAATTCATATTCCTACAGGCATGCCCATACTATGCGGCAAGGGACTTAATGAAAGAGGCAGACATTGTATTCTGCCCCTACAACTACCTCATAGACCCCAAGATAAGGAAACAGGTAATGAAGTTGTTAGAATGACATTGCATGAAAAACAATTTTGTTCTATAGTACTCATATACGTACATGTAGCTTCTAAGCATGTTTGATTTTAACTTGATCTTGATTCTTAATTTTAATTGAAGAGGTCCATCCAACAACATACAGTTTCACATGATCAAGTTCTAATTTCTCATTTATAAAAAAACGAGGAGACTTAAGAATATGATCATTACAGTCACTTATTCTCTGCATGCATGGACCCCTTAAATTAATTATTTATGCACAAGATGATATACACACTAATCAAATCCTCTTGAAAAGAGTCAGATAGCTGATATTACTTAATGTGTGCTGTACAATGTACGGTGTCTACTTACATGACTTGTACGTGGTTAAAAATAATATACAATGTAAGATATTACTCACATATTGTGTGGGAGATTTGAATGATTATTGTTGTTCTTGTGAAACATGTAGATGGACATCAACTTAAAAGATCAAATAGTAGTTTTAGATGAGGCACATAACATCGAGGACTCTGCAAGAGAGTCGGCCAGCCTTACACTCAATGCCATAGAACTACAACAGGCACTGGATGACCTTGACAAGCTGAGTAAGTACATTCTAAAACTTCAGCCAGTCTTAAACCCTCGGTTAACGAGCACAAATCTGTGAATACTTTACAGTGTATTCAAATAAGGTGGACACCCTTGGCTTGATTATTATAATAATAACTTTAACACAAAGAACAGGGTTTGTTGTGTTATATGCAATGTACCTAATATGCAAAAGTACAAGAATGAGGTGACGGCAGTGATGACTGGTTAGGATATATAATTGTTTTCTCCCAAAATTTGTTGTTTACAGTATTTCCTTTATTCCCCTTTAATAAATAAATTTAAATTTCACATCCACCGCCTTTAATTAATTTTCACATCTTTGAAACATATAACATACCATTTAGAGTATCCTTCATGCCGAATCATGCCGATTTACTTTTTGACGTTCATGTTCTCTATGAAACGTAAAACATGGTTTTCACATTGTGGTGTTTCAGACAATGGTCAAAATGTTAGCGAATGTGTGCGTTTTCATGTGCAGCTGTTGTATTTTGTAATATTAGGCTATTGCTTTATGCTGTCATCCTAAGACATTGCTGTTGTTGTTTCGTAAACTCCCTAAAACATGACAGAGTGAGTGGGACTGGAGAACATGGAATAATGTACATAAATCACAAACTGTATTAAGTGTTGCTTTTTTTCCCTTGTTTTGTTGGTGGAGAGGAAACTAAACAGAACCTATGCTCACAGGGTAACTAACAAGCAAATACAAGCAAATACAAGCAACATTACTACAACTTAGACTGAAAATCATAGGGGCCCAATGGATAACTAGTGGGTTAAATAATCATTTGATATATAGAGCTAAGAAGTGTCTATTGCTGTAAGGTGAAGGTACAGTGTATAGCTATTTTACATATTTACTGATTGCTCTCTGTGGTTTTTCTGAAAAACCTGTTTGGTTCAACAGTGTGGGTCTTTATTATATGGTCAAGGGCTGGGTGGGTGTTCAATTCATTGGCTCCTATAGTGCCCAAATCAGCCCCAATAATACCAGGAATTCCCAAAACATAAAACAAAACACTGAGAATTCTGATAATGCAACAATATTTCAGTGGATGGATGACTTAAAAGTCTTGGCTATTAGTATAACATTGATCGATTGACTCCAATCCTCAGAGAAAACACAATCATTTTGTTTTGGCGTATGTTTTGTGCTTCCTTGACTTTCACTTGCAATCTCAATGCCCTAAAAATTGGCTCAAAAACCGTTTCTATTGCCACTTCAAATCTATTTAGCAAACAAAATAAGTACATGTAGTCAGTCATTACAGTACCTTATTTAATCTCTCGATCCACCCACCAGGTTTGTTTGCATGAAACATGTCAAGTGACTGTGAACCATGCCATTCTTACACTGCATTTCTCTTCACATAATTTTCAAGCACCAATCCCAAATGCATTCTGGATAATGAGAAGCACTTTTCAAGGCCCCAACTCACACCTATAGTCACCAAAAACACAACCCAGTAGGTTTGGCAGGGTAAAAAGATCAATTTATTGTAGAGAGTGTCAGAGTTTTCATTCAATAAATTTTGTGTGTTAAAGCCGAAAGATGAGAGCACCCCCAATGAAAATCACTCCCAAAGCTTACTGTTAAAGGAAGCAAAGTCAGACTTCATGATGTCTTCATCAGCCTTATAATGTTGTATGGATCAATACTGTAGAACCTCCCCAATGGCATTTCTGATGAAATCTTGAGCCCTTGACTTTATGGTTCAGCAGTAAGTAACCGACCAGGGCTGTCCAAACTGGACTGAGAGGGGAGGGTTGTGTTAGCACTCTGGATTTCACTAAATAAGTGTAACCCAAATTGCAGGCCCGTTAGACAATATTTGCTAATCAATACCAATACTCCTTTTTAATAGTCCTGTTACACACATGTAGACTTTGAGGCTTTTTAGTAGTCCTGTTACACACATATAGACTTGAGGCTTGTCGCGTTCCCAAGTGCCGCGGACACAGGATGTTGTGCACCGGAGTTCGCCAGGTCAACCACCATGAAGTACGAGACGAGCAGCAAGATTTAAAAACGTTTATTTAGAACCAGGCTTTATACGACTATGTACAACACGTGCGGTGAAAACTAAAAATGAATACACAATTATCTAATTTAAGAAGGAAGGAAAGGTACAAGTTTAACGCAATCAAATAAACAAAGGTTTACATGTGTGACTTACGTCTGATCTTGACTTGGGGGGCTTATAAACTCCAATAAACTCCTAAGAACTCCCAGAATTCCGTGAAACTCCTACTAGATGCTGTATAACTCCGGAGAAGAAACATGCTCTGAAACTGTAACTGAAGCTCCTCGCTGAAGGCTTCTCCTTGAACCGCCTCTACAATTACTGTCCTGTCCTGCTGAAGCTCCTGTGCTGTAGGGCTGCGGAGTCTCTTCTGAGCTTGGCTCCTCCTCGTGAGGCTTGCCCCTCCTGCGTTTCAACTCCTTGACCATCACGATGATACTGGCAATGGCGTGCTGTAGAGAGGGAAGGCTTGAAAGCGTGTAAACCTTTCGGCTCCGAGGCCCCGGTGTTTCTGTATAAATGTAGCGCAGGCTATGACTTCTTTGCGAACTTCAGGGTCGTGAATCTCTTCCTGTTCATGCTCTGGTTTGCTCGTCAGGTCCCTTAGAAAGCTTGGTCCGGTCAGCCAGTTCGATCCCGCCAGATTGAGGGTGCTGAGAGAGCAAAGAGGCTCCAATCGTGTCTTTGCTTGCGTCGGAGAATGCATGGATCTCTGCCCGGACGACTCTGCCAAAACTCTCAGGGTGGTAGCAATGAGGGACCAATATTTTCTCTAAATCGGCAAGGGAACCTCGCCATTGCTGCCACTATAGCAATAGTGCGTCGGGAAGGGGATCGTCCCATCCGAGAGGCGCATCGTTCTTCCTTTTTCCCATTAAAACTAGCTGTTGAAGCAGGAGCCTGCCCTCCAATAGCACAGGTACTGCCAAGTCGAGTGGGTTGTAGATAGAGTTTCGATCGAGATTACCCACCTTCGCGTGAAGGGCTTCTCTGGTAGTGAAACTCGGAAGGTGAATGCGTCCTCCTCGAGATCCCAATACACTCCAAGTGACCGCTGTACTGGCAGGCGTAGATTTAGGTCGCACACGTCGTTTCCCCTGTCTTCGGTTGGGAACCACCTTGTAGAGCCTTAGGTTTGCTGTAGCTGTGGTGATAGGTTTTGACGGCTCGTTCGGCTGTGGGAAGCGAAGCAAGGCCGTTGTCGAGGTAGAAATTCCGGCGGTGAACAGCCTGGCTCCAGTTGTTCGGCATTCTTACTTCTTTCTGGCGAAGGGGAGCGGCATCTTCCAGTGTCTCGTTCTTATGTATGCCGCTCTCCATTATGTGTAAGAACTTGTGGTATTTGCAGGACAGGCTTAACTCATTGTCCTCTCTGGTGGTGTGAAGAGTGTAGAAGACATCGTCCTTAAGACCCGCCTCTCGCTCTGAAAGACTCTCTACGACTCTGAATTGGTTAGGGCACGGCACTTGCTCGTAACTTCCTAGCTGCGTTGAGTTCCAAGTCTTCTCTGATGAATCTTTCCTATCGGCCGCGAAGAGACTGGTGCGGCGAGCAACCACGTTCGCTGGGCCGTCGACGAAGTCGAGGCACATCTGTCCTGTTATGGTCCAACCTAAGGAAAGCCTTTGGGCCCAGGGAGCTCCTCTAGGCCCGTTTTTGAACTCGCTAACTTTTAACAGCTCTGGCGCATCTCGACCGATAAGAAGGTGGATGTCTGCGGTGTTATCGAGGGGTCGGATCTCATTGGCGATCTCCAGCAAGTGCGGGAATCTCCTCGCCATCTTCTGTGTAGGGATCTCGCGTTTGTCTTGAGGGATGTCACACTCGACCAGTGTTGGTAGCTTCGATGTAGTTTCACTCAGGGATCGCACAGTCAAACCCGTCACCCGGCGCCCATATTTTCTCTCTCTCTCTCTCGCTACTACATGTTGATAGGTAATATTTTTCCTGTGGACCATCCGCTCCGAGGTCGTCCGCAAGTTCACTACCGATCAGGGAACTGTTGCTCTGCTCATCGATAATGGCGTAAACGCGATGAGTCGAATCCGGTCTGTCCTTGCTGGACACAGCAACTGGCAAGATCTTGCTACAGGAAGTGCCGCCTTCATTAACATCGCATACCGCTATACACTTGGCGTTGACGTTCTCCTTGGTATCTTTGTCGGTAGGTCTTCCTCTGTGCAGGATGTGGCGTTCGTTGCCACATATGCTGCATAGTATCTGCTGTTTGCAGTCGTTCGCTATATTTCCTTCTGTCAGGCAGCGACAGCAGAGCCCGGCCTTGAAGATTCACTCGGTTCTATCGTCTAAGGACTTTGCGCTGAAGGTCTTACACTCTGCTAAGTCATGTCTATCCCGGTCATGGAATGGGCACCGTTTTGCCTTTTGTTTCTTCCTTCGGCGACTCTGGGTCGTTGGCGAACCGCGCTCTTAAAGGTTCTTTAAGAGTGCGGCAGGGTCTTGTTGCTGTCAACTGGTGAAACTGCGCAAAGAACACATTAGCATCCCTTTTCATTTCTTTAAATGCCGTTTTCCAGGGGTGGGAAAGCGTGGGATCTCCGTTACAGTTGTCGTGGTGGCATTTTGGGAAGTTTTGCCTCGCTAGGCCCGCGACTATTTGCTGGTTAGCCGATGTCAGTGTTTCGATTAGCTGGGTTCCGGAGATGTCTCTGATTGGCGTTGAGGTGATAAAGGACTTACCGAACGTGCGCTGAGCACTATTATTGTTGTTGCCTTGCAGAGTAGCCGCGGCGGCTACGTTCGTGAGTGGGGTTTCGGTAAATTCCGTAAAAGGAATGTTTTGATGTGGTACACTGATTTCCGTGGGTGGAGCTTCCGGTGCAGAGGTCGTGTGGACCCAATTTAATGTTCTCTCCTCGCTCGGATTCCAGGTATTTCGTATTTCTCCCCAGTTTCCTCCTCTACTATTGCTTCTTCGATCGCTTTAAGTTTAGCGGCGGCTATCACAACCCTCTTGTTCGTGGCGAGAAATGCCATGGAATGCTGCGCGCGTTCCTGTTCGCGGCTTCCGATTTCCGCTCCACGATTTCTGCACCCGTGTTCTTTTTCAGCGATAACTCGCTCGTACTTCGCGCTTTCACGAGCCGCTGCAGCCTCAGCAAGGGCTTTCATTCTAGCCTTGCTATTCGATGTAGATGTGGATGACAGAGATTTACTACGGCGCGAGTGATGAGATATATACGAACAAATCTCCGATAATTTATCGGATTGTCTACTCTTTATTTTATCTATTAACACGTATGCGTAGTTTAGTGTAAGGCTCTCGTTAGTAAGGGGTGCTTCATCTTGAAAATATTGGTATTTAACTTGGTCGTAGAGGCTCGGTAGTTCTTGTAGTACTGATCTAAATTGCGTCGTGATGGCCACAAGGTCACGCAAAACAACGACGGTGCTGCATCCGTCATTAGGCCCTTCGGCGGATTGTGTTACTTTTCGGAGCTTAGCATGTATTATATTTATTTGACAGCGTTTTTCTTCAACAGCGTTCGGTAACGCTTTTTTGGATAGAATCCTATGCCTGTTTTCTTCTCTAGCTACTTTTGCGGCCTTTCTCCTGACTCACTCATGTTTGCCGTCTTTGTTAAACTATACAGATATCTCTTACCTCTCTCCAGTTTTCACGGTCAGACTTTTCACTGTCGCGTTCCCAGTGCCGCGGACACGGGGTGTTGTGCACCGGAGTTCGCCAGGTCAACCACCGGAGTTCGCCAGGTCAACCACCGGGAAGTACGAGACGGGCAGCAAGATTTAAATACGTTTATTTAGAACCAGGCTTTATACGACTATGTACAACACGTGCGGTGAAAACTAAAAATGAATACACAATTATCTAAGTTAAGAAGGGACGAAAGGTATAAGTTTAACGCAATCGAATAAACATGTGTGACTTATGTCTGATCTTGACTCCGTGGGCTTATAAACACCAATAAACTCCTAATAACTCCGAGAACTCGTGAAACTCCTACTGATGCTGTATAACTCGGGATAAGAAATGTGCTCTGAAACTGGATCCTAGTTACATTCCTTATTAGAAAAGGCGAAAGGAATTTGACGGCTAGCCACGACGGACAATTAGCTAATTAATCAAATCAAAACAACATAAAATACGGAACAAACAGTCTTTGAGTTCTTTCAAAGTCTTTGAACTATCGTCATCGCAAGGCGTTTTAGTAGTCCTGTCACACACAATCATGTAGACTTGAGGCTTTTTATTAGTCCTGTCACACACATGTAGACTTCGGGCTTTTTAGTAGTCCTAGCTGTCACACACACATACAGACTTGAGGTTTGTAGTTGTCCTGTCACACACATGTAGACTTGATACTTTTTATCCAACAATACCTTTTGAAGTAGCTTTATGTAAAGTTCTTATTTGCTTATTTGTTAATTCATGTTCTATGTGGTTATAGTTTCTCTGAACGCCATGCCAGAACAGCACACGCCACTGCATTTAATGGTGAGTTAGACCAAGTATCCTTAAACTCATTTATTTATTTTAGTACTCACTTGTACAGGAATGGACATATTCTTAGTTCAGTCAAAGCCAATTCTCATAAACGACCAGACACATATATGCATACACTGTGAGTAATAGATACATAATGAGTGGCCATGCTTTATGGGATTTACAAACTCATGTCAGACTGTACTCTGGGTATAGGTACAGTCAAATGGCTTTCCATCATCATGGTAAATTCCATTTCTCTTGAGAGTGCATGTCACTCACTCCCTCGTTCACTAAGGTGTTAGCAAATTAATATTACCGATCTTCTCGTGGTGCCTTATTTTTCAATCAATATTTCCTAGTTCACATGCCTAAAATACTTGCGCCCGGATCTCCAATTCATCAGTTCTTTGTTACTACATCTACTACCTGCCGTGGTATGACCTTATTTGCCATGTTTTGCTTAATCGCATGGTCCACATTGTTGTGGATTCACGAGGCGCTGCCGAGTGAGTTCACAGGAATGTTGACCATGCGATGACTCAAAACGTGGTAAATAAGAGGGCATACCATGGTAAACTTTCGTAAATTTGTTTTTACCACAAAAACGAGAAATAGTCAAGTGGAAGAGCCTTGAAATCGATGGAAATTGTGAGTGAAAAGCTAAGTGATTCTAGCGTGCGCTATCACGTAATCCGTGACGCGAGCAATGATGCAATCCGTGGTATGCCCTCCTATTTCCAATGGCAATAAGCCAATCAGAAAACGAGATACTAAGCAGTGGTGGTAAAAAATATATATCTTGGTTATTCGCACATCCATCTGTTGTGCATATGCAGGGTGCAACGTAAGTGCTTTCCGATAGCTCAGGGCTAGTAGTTCGGCTTTTCGGGCTAGTGATTCCTGTTCACAGGTTGTCCAAAGGGGCAAGAAACATTTGCTTCTTTTTCTTTTTCTCACAAAGGAGTTTGTAGCAGATAGTTTTTGAGATAAAGTGAAAACTTTTAGGCAAATATAGAGAGTTATATATGTGCCATTGATTGCCTGGTTACTAAGCTTGTAGAACCTACGCACATAATAAACATGTCACGAAGCGAGTTGTTTAACTCGCTTTTGATAGACGCACATAATAAACATGTCACGAAGCGAGTTGTTTAACTCGCTTTTGATAGGTAAACTTCAGAAATGAACAAAAATACTAAAAAAAAACTTGTAAAGAGGTAATTTACTTCGCAATTAAGCTTCTCATACTACATTAGATATTCATGACACATCGGCCAATGAGGAGCATTTATTGTGGTCAGGTGTAGATACATAGAAACTAGGGAAGACCACATTGTTAATATTGTGTTAGTGGGTAGGGCATTGAAAGAGAGGGAAATTAAGGGGGTAAAACAAAATAACTAATTTGCATATGGTAACTAGAAACGATTCTAATGTACAGGAAACTCGTCCATTGAATTCCAATTTGGTACAATGCTTTATCGATGTAAGGAGCTCCACTTTTGTCTGCAACTTCCTGGATAAATTTTATTAGCCAGAAATTTAAGCTTTTAGCAATCATCCATCATGGATGTCTCCAAAGTTTGAACTTCGCGTATATCCAAACCCAAAGGATTCTCTTCTGATTCAGCGAACTTGATTTGCCTTTCTGCTTGTCATTCTTCGAATATTCGGACACCCCAACGATTCTTATATTCTGTACTCTTTGGAACAGCCTCTTTTATGACCAAACAGGTTTCTTCTCCCGTTTGGGGCTCTATAAATCTTTCTCTGTTTTACTAGGTTTGCAAAATTTATTGTGGTGGGATTTTTTTATGAGTGGAAATTACAGACAGAACATAATCTCTACTGGTGGAGTCTACATCACATGCTTGTTGTTTTAAAGATAGCCCAAGAACCGGAACTCCATGGGGTGGAGGGATTAACCCCCCCCTCCCAAAAAAAATGCGTTGGGTTTATAATTGTTTTCTGGAACCACAAACAGTATAATTCTATAATACATGTACATTGCACTCTTGCTAAGTAAATACAAGTAACATTGTAGCCATGAGTTCTCCATTGGGCAGCTGGTTATTATGCAAAGAAAATGTCATTTCTTAGCAAAATATATATAATAAACAACTTATTAGTTGGCTAAGCATCTAATATGGCTGTGTATTTTTACTCGTCATTGGTATCTTGTTTCTCCTAAAGGCTCACCAAACTTTCTATACCTTCTGCGCAACTCCCTAAATTTGTAAAACTACAGACGCAATTTAAAACAACACTTTGTAGCACTTTGATCCTTCCGCATCCAACCAACTTTGCATTTTTTCTTTCTCCTTTTTAACCTTTTAACTTGTGTAAGCGCAGGAACAAGTTAACGGGATGGTTGGAAAAATCGTGTTGCTCGCTCACTCACTAATATGTTAACAGAATGGAATGTTTGGAATGCAACTTGATAATATAATAGTAATCTATATTTGATTTAATTAATAATCGAAGATTGATGTGGAACATTCATTGCTGTTGGAATTGGCATTGCTGAAGTCCTCATCGCTGGTTCTCTTCTTGCACTACTCACTGTAAAGTTACCGCTACCATATTTATACGTGAGCGAGCAGCTGTGTTAACCATGTGGAAGATGTGTGTGCTCATTCATGTGGGAGATGTGTGTGCTCATGCGCTGATAGTGACGTAAAATCCTTGTATGTTTTAACCCCTAACTCGCTTAATATTAATGGCAGGTGTCTCAAATTTTGACAGACATGGTGTTGGGTCCCCATGTGGTGATGTTGTAACGATGACATCATCGGTCGCATGATTTTAAGTACATGTTTGTATCTCCCTCACTTTTAATGTCAGAAGGCTCAAACTTTAACAGACATGGCATTGGGACCCTACAATTCACTTAGTGGTGATGTTGTAACGATGATGTCATTGGTTACATGATTTTCAATACATGCCCGTATCTTCCTCATTTCTCATGGCAGGCAGCTCAAACTTTGACAGACATGGTTTTGGGTCCCCATAAATCACTCAGTGGTGATTCTGTAACTGGTGTCTCGGGCAACATCGATAGTCTCGGAAAACAAAACTCACTGCTTCCCTCTGGGCCAGTCATTACATGTAAGTCGATAATGTGTCTAGGGGAAATTTAGTTGTCAGGGTGCGATGAAAATCAAAAAAAGCAGCTTTTGGACAAGCTGTTCCATGGCCTCAAAGCTCTAGGGAGCTAGCCTGAGGTAGAAACTTAATTAACGACCAAATGGCATGTATGATGTATAAGACAATAAATGGCCTGGTCTCTGGCTGTTTATCCAAGCTTTTTACAAAAAAAAACAGGTGATGACGTACACCGTTACAGTTTACGTAATTCAGAACAGCTTGTTCGTTCCTAGGCCAAACTCTGAAGCACTCAAAAACAGCTACTCCTACAGAGGCGCTCGTCTATGGAATGGTCTCTCAGAAAATCTTACTGAAGCTGGTAATCTTTCTGTTTTTAAGACGTACCTTAATAGTAATAGTAGTTGAAAGTGGTTAAATGATGTTTTTTGATTTTTAGATCTATTTAGATTTTATTGTTGGATCACGGCTCTCCGGAAGAGCATCATTGTATGATTGAGACTACTTGTTTAATAAAGAGTTTAATTGCGAAGTAAATTACCTCTTTACCAGTTTTTTTAATATTTTTGTTCGTTTCAGTGGTTTAATATATACCTACCAAAAGAGAGTTAAACGACTCGCTTCACAACACGGAGTGCACAGTTCTACAAGCTTAGCAACCATGAATTCAATGTGAAGAGAGAACATGGGATGCCAGAACTTCAAAGTTGCACTTGCAGTGTCGACTAACAATTACAACTAGTGGCAGAAGTGCTGAAAACTTTGCATAAAAACTGTCTGCTACACACCTTTGTGAAGTTTATAAAAAAGAAAAAGAAAAATGTTACTTGCCCCTTCGGGCAACCTGTGAACGGGAATCACAAGCACGACAAAACAAACTACTAGCCCTGATCTACCGGACAGCACTTACATCACGCCCTGGTTGTTCATGTGAAATTTCATTTCCCCTGTTGAAATATTTTCGAACAGCATTGTATATGTACAAGATCAGTAAGCTCCACAGCTCAGAGTCCTCACTATATGTCATTGTAGTGTGCCAACTTGATGCGCTGGATTCATCAGAACCATGGTGGTATGAAAGAGAGAGGATTTGAACAGGCTGTGAAGATCTTTTCTGGTATAGAGATCATCCCAGCTCTTAACAGCATTGGAATCACTGCAGGAACAATCTCCATTTGTGAGGTTTGTCTTAAACACCAAGAAAAGGCAATACAGCCTTAAAGTGCATATGAACCTTCGTGCAATTTTCGTAGCTATGAAACTCCGAAAAGGTTTGAGTACTTCTGCGGAGATATTTTTGGTTTACAGGGAATACTCTATCTTCTACGCTTGTTTGAAATCGTGGAAACGTGACCTTTCCTGATCCATGACCGCGTAAGTTAAAGCCTGGGTCGATTCCCGAGGTGACGTCATCTCATTAATGCATTATTCTCCATGGCACCTTTCTATCACAAAAACAGCGATTTTTAGATAATATACAGTTTATGAGTTGTTAGTAAAGTTTTTATTCAAATTATTGTAAAGTCGAATTAATTAAATGACGTCACCTCGGGAATCGACCCAGGCTTTAACTTACGGGGAAATGAGTCAGGAAAGGTTACGTTTCCACTATTTCAAACAAGCGTAGAAGATAGAGTATTCTCTGTAAACCAAAAAATTCTTTGCAGAAGTACTCAAAACGTTTCGGAGCTTCATAGCTATGAAAATTTCACGAAGGTTCATATGCACTTTAACAACACTGGACTGCCTTCCGGTTAGCTCAGTGGTTATTTAGCTCTGGTCTGTTGTGTGAGAGGTCGTGGGTTCAAACCCTGGCCAGACTAACACTTGGGGTCTTCAAATAACTGAGTTGAAGGTTGCTGCCTTTGTGAAACAATCTCGTTCTCGAACTGCAAATGGTTAGACCTTCACGTCTTCTCGGATATGGATTTAAAATCGTAGGTCCCACGTCGGCCTCAAGTTTATTAGTTTCACCAGACTGTCACGAGTTTACTTTACTTTATATTTGTGGTAGCTCAATAAAGACAAAATGTTGCTTAGGGAATGAACAGTTGGGTTGAAGGATGTGTTGATATTACTTGTAGAAACTTCTCACATTACTACTTTAATCACTGAAGCTATATGATGTAATTGATAGTCAATTGTGAAATCATTTAACAGTGCTGTTTTTTTCTTTGTTTCAGAATCTGTTTCTCGAGATCATGGCTGCGAACAAGGATCCATCAAAGTTAGTTTAGGAGCAAAAAGGACAAGTAAAAGGCACATGATCCCCTCTCTTTCCTTTTTTGTACTCCCCCCCCCCCCTCTACCCCTCCCCCCTCCCCCCACCCCCCCCCCCCCCCCCCCCCCAATAATACACTGAAAAAGAAACTGAACCCATGCACTACCGAATGACTGAGATTGCAAAGTGGTAATAAAATGTAGGATTATCTGGGTTCAAATTGTGTGGGAAGTCAACGCTGTTTATGTTCTACCTTTGTGTGTCTTTTTCTTTGCAACTGGAGAGCATGAAAGAAACTGTTGTGCTACTCATCATTATCTCCAAGATTCCGCTATCTGGGAATATTTCTCTTGATGAAAATCTGGGTTTCAGAGTGTATGCATGTACCCTTATGAATATTTTCAACAGCTGCTTCAGCCAACATAAATGATTATAAGGTTAATAGGAGACACTACAATTGCGTCTACAAATAGCAGTTTCAGCGGTTATTGACTTGAATGCCTCACTTTGATGTATGACACCAACACCCTCCTACAATACACAGTTTGAAGGCGTTTTGGTCAATACCACTGAAACTGCTATTCATAGACTCAACTGTATATCTCCTATTAACAAGTGTATTGTCTTTGCCTGGTCAGACTCCTTTTACAGCGAGGGCCCTTGTTTAAGAAAATGTACCGATTCCTTGAAACCCTATGAAAATACGCCAGTAGGGGATATTCTCGATGTTGCCAGTTGTTATGCATGACGTCATTATCATGTTTTCGTATAGCAAGGGTTATGCAGTACAATTGTTTATTTGATCTGTGTGCATTTTAGCCATTTACTGAATGGTCTGGTTTTCTTTAAAACCAGGGTTGACGAGTTTGTTATGATGTTGATTGCAATGTGAAAAATAGCCACATTCCATCCGTAACTAAGGGTATCTGGCTTGTAATGCCGTTTAGAGGCTCACTGCCTTTGTCTCTGACACATGGGACCTAAATACCTAACAATACTTTTTTGTTTCAGGTCGTCTGATATGTACAGCATGACGTCACACACCATCTCCATCCTGGAGGGACTTTTCCTTATTTTTCGTTATCTGTTTGGATTTGACAGGAAATTTGTTGCTGACTACAGGTTATATGACGGTTTATTTTTTTAAGTTATGTGGCAAAATCTTTCATGATATCCACGTAGACTATAACCTTCATCTATCCATCAGACCAGTCACTGTATATAATGCCTATCGATAACGATGAGATAAGAGCTGCCAGTTTTTGCCAGTTAATTTGCTGATGTGTTGAATGTCATCTACAACCAACTATAACCCCTGACCAGTAGTTTAGTTCATGACATGCTATTTACATTGTATTTACCCAGGGTGGCTATTTTGAAGACAGCGGTGATAGTGAGGGATAATGTACTGGTACGTAGCAGAAAGAACACAATTTGGGTAATCATGCAAGTTATAAATAGCCCCCTTTTTAAAGTATCATGATGACTACAACAGAGTGACAGATCTTACCACCCCAGCCACACAATACAATTGAAGGGCTGTATGCTAACAGGAGCTAAATTACGATTTGAAAATTGTAAAAATCAACTTCGCTTATAGATTAAGAAAATCTGTACATTATCCTCTCCAGTTAAAATATCATTTGTAATTGAATAGGAACTTATAAGACTTAGAACAAACAAGTAATCAAACCATTCCTACAGCAAAAATATTTCTTATTGTTTTATTCTTTAGGTGGGGGTGGGGGAGGGGGGGTTGGGGTGGGAATCAGGACACAATGATGTGGCGCATGCACTCATATGTTTAACTTTAGGAGGGAAAATACTTAGGCTTAAACAAGTTTTC
This sequence comes from Actinernus sp. WN-2022, assembly GCA_030867875.1. NCBI lineage: Eukaryota > Metazoa > Cnidaria > Anthozoa > Actiniaria > Actinernidae > Actinernus > Actinernus sp. WN-2022. Next base: position 812,511 of record JAOWCC010000330.1, read on the forward strand.
ACTCTTTGAACTCGGACATGGCCCTTGATTAATATGTACATTAGTATACAGCTTTCAAAGTCTGGAACAACTCTTTTCTTTTCTTGCCACCATATAATCATTAATTTCGATATTGCTTTTTCAAGTGATGGTGTTTGTCTTTTTATCTGGTCTATTGCCAATTATGCCATTAATGCTTAGTCATCAAATTTGTTTATTAGTCAATTAGTTAGTCACTCAACTAGTTAGCCAGTCAGTATCATTTCAGTATCCTATGATGTAATAGTCTCTTTTTTGAGCAACATCTTGTAATGTACATGATAAGGTAGATTTTTAAAATTCCTTTTATATTAATTTTATGTTGTTCCTTTTGCGTTATCACGGCCACATCAACTTTCAATGCTGCAGTATCTCCATTACCATGTTTAAATAAATGCTATTATTTTGACGATGTTGCGCGCGCATTGAGAACAATATACATGCAATCAAGAAAACAAAAGATTGTCATGCAACATTGAGTTTTGGCGGCCACATTCTGGTTTTTGGCGGGCCACATTCTGGTTTTTGGCGGGCCACATGCTTTTGTTTTCAATGCGTGCGCAACATCGTCAAAATGGCCTATTGCTATAAGAAAATATTGCTATTATTAATAATGCGAACTATTAAACAGTTTCAGCAAATATGAAATGCTCACCTAAAGCCAATGATGAAAGGAAAGGAAGGCTTGTTTGCCTGAGGACTCTCCCCTGTCATCATCGATTTAGTTACTTTTATTTTTTTTTGTTTTGTAGCCAGGAGGTTGGAGGAAATCTGGAGGAGGTTAGACAACATTCACGAAGCTTGTTTGAAATGGTGTTAGTGTCGATAGGAGGTTGTTTGAGACTGCCCATCCGAAGGCTTGTAATAGACCTTTTGCAGGAAACAGTCATGTGCTGATATATCACTTCAATAACCAATGAATCGGGCTCGTGATCCCATGGGAAAGGCTTTACTGGATGGCAATCAATCTTCAAAAACGCAAGTTTTAGAAAGATCGACATTTGATTGGAGGTGGAAAATTACATTTACAAACACATTTTGCGAATACCACTACATTCTCGTACAAGTGCCTTTAAAGGGGAACTAAACCCTAAAATCAACCCAATGTCTATACAAACATATATTCGAAATAAATAGGTTCTGCTATTAAATTTTTCTGTGTTCCGCGTTCTAGGAAGAGAAAATCCGAAAACCTTACTCACAGCCTCCGGTATGTACAGCCGGCTCAAGTCTCGTAATTTGTGACGTAGTACATGTATATGGGGAATAAATTTGTTTTGCCATGCTGTCCCCTACATTGAATAGCAGGACTAATGGCTTCTAATTGCGACCATTGTGTTTTCTTTGTGCTGGAGGTGTGAGCGTTCTTCCTTGGTATGTGTGACGTACTTTATGGGGAAATTTGCACTGAATTGAGCCGCCACACAATATAGATTTTTCAGCGGAAAATCGAACTTGGAGACTATTTATCTCCTCATAGACGCGCAACACAGAAAAATAAAATAGCAGAACTTATTTCTTTAGAATACATCTTTGTAAAGACGTTGGGTTGATTTTAGGGTTCAGTTCCCCTTTAAATAAATGAAGTCAGATTTTTTTGCCACTCAGTACAACCACGTGATTCTATCCTACAAAAGGCCCATTGTCCGATATATTCTTCATAAAAAGCTAAACATTTCCATCAATGTTGACGAGGTCCATGTACAGCCAAATCTATAA